>OMKL01137501.1:0-12930 GCA_900302295.1 Parasudis fraserbrunneri
TGTCTCAATTAGTATGAATTAGGATGTAGAGTAGTGGAGCTCTAGTCTCTTGAGGCCAATGTGTAAATGTCTTCTTCCAGCTGTCCGGCTCCATCACTATGCAGACTGTAAGAGGACATGTGCAGGGAATCCATTCATTAAGACGGCACTATCCACTTAATGAGAAATCAAGTGGTTTGACTTTTCACATGAATCCCATCATGTCCACTCACATTACTAAACCAAGACGTCAGCAGCTGCATTCAGCGTGAATAATAGTCCATCCACCTCCTAAACACTCCAGTTCCTTTCCTTCCCTCCTTCCCTACTTCCCTCCTTCCCTCCTTCCTTCCTTCCTTCCTCATTTCATATGTGTTTGCTAACAGTTCCACCTTGTGGTGAGTGAGTTAACTACAACTCATAAATTAATAAGACCACTCATAAGAAGTGACTCATGATAAAAGTTTTTTTTCTTAAAGCATATTCTTTTGTATTATTTATTTTTTTAAGACAGGTGTGGCTATCTGGTGCACACAATAATAGTCAAATCAGGAGGGAAAAGCAAGTGAGGAACTGTAAACAAAAGTCAGGTCTACAAGTCAACAGGCTGACTCAGCACGTCACTGTCTTCACCGGCATACTGTCTGGCACATCACTGCACTACAGCAGCGGACTGTGAGGGAAGTTCCTAAGGGTGACACTCTCCCTGGTGAGAGTTACAGCAGAATACAGGAATCTCAGGCCCATATAAGGGCATGTGTCTCACAGAGATGATGTCATCAGACCAACTGACTCCAAGGTCTCCCCTTTCATTTGTAGGAAAGTAGAGATAGGGAGAGGGTGTGTGCATATCTGTGTCATAGAGACAAAAAGAGAGAAGGATACATTTATGGTGGAGGTCAACAGGCGGGAGAGAAAAGCATGAGGGAAAAAAGTGTCTATGATACTTCACAGAGCGTGCCATTACATGTGGACTAGGAGTTGAGAGCTGAAGGGAAAGCTTGCAGAACAGTGTTAAAGTAGAAGTTGGAATGACAGAGGAATAGAGGGGAAGGCCACAGTGAGACCAACAGCATTTACAGCTGTTTCAGAGCATCAGCGAGAGCATTAGACAAGACTGACAGAGAAAGAGAGACAGGGAACAAGAGAGGGAGGGAGAGAGAGACAGAGAGAGAGAGAGAGAGAGAGAGAGAGAGGGGAAAGAAGAAAGAAAAGACAAGGCTTTCTGGGTAGTACCCTCATTACTGATTTTATAGGAGGCTTCCTGTGTCAGCACCATGGGAAAGTCAGGTAAGTGAAAAGCCCACTATCAAGATTAGGACTTTGATTGCATCCATTTGGCCTGAGCTAGAACTTTACCCCCAAACCAATTGGTTGGTGTGCCTATGTGTTTGTGATCTTTGTGTACTTGTGTCTTTGGCAATATAGGAGAGAAAAGGTGTTAGAAATTGTAAATCTAATTTCACCATTTGATAGCGCCGCCAGTTACTTTTCCCATTTTCTTTCACTGATTCGCCTAACAGTTGCAGCACGTGACAGTTGAGTACGTGTATGGCTGCATTCTATTGCGTTGCACTATTGTTGTGTGACAGTGTTTGTATTTGTGTTTGTGCATGACAGCATGAATCAGCCTATTGTGAGAGAGAACCAGAGAGTATGGCATTTCTGAATAGGCCAGTGAGTGACAGGCACCAGACAGGAGGGGGGTGATGTGTGGATGATGTTTTCTACTCCTCGTCCATCGGCCTGGCACTCGCTCACTATCCGAGGCTGATCAGGATGTAGGGGCTTATCTTAACCATACGTTTACCGTGACCACACAGGCTCACCGCTTGGGACTTTACTGTCAGCTGGTGTGTGAGGCTTAAGGTTGCATCAGGGCATCTTTTTAAATTCCTATGTCTCTGTGTCTGTCTTCTCTCTCTCTCTCTCTCTCTCTCTCTCTCTGTTGCTGTCTCTCACTCTCTCAGCCTCAAAGCTGTTTGCTGAGGAGGTGTTGCACAGCCATAATGAATACAGGAGGAAGCACCAGGCTCCCCCACTGAAGCTCAGCAGCAAGTTGAGCAGAGAAGCAGCCCGGTGGGTGAACAATAAAAGATACGATTAGCAGCGACATTAACATAGTGTTTCACATAACACTGACAAATTTGCTCGGGATAAAAGTGACAGTTTGTGCTTAAACTGTCAAATGTTATAAATGCAAAACAAGTCGTAGCTGCAGTGTTTGTTTTCAGTGTGATTAGAGGTTACATTGGTAATTTGCTGCCCCTGATTGCCAATATTATAACATTTCATGCAAATTAAATTAATTTCTTGAATTGATTGGGTTTCACGCCATATCGGGTTAGGAAATTAATTTATTTAGGCGTCTTTCTGCTGATGGCAACTGGTTTTTCACTGTTTATGGGGCAATCTTCTCAAAACAGTTTATAAAAGAGACTATCTCTCACATTTATGTGAGACATATGATGTTGTTGGTATACAAAAAGCTGTATTTCTTTGCCATTTTATATCCTTTTTCCAGGACAGTTTGCTGGACACTTCAGAAGCATTATATGGACTTTCAGAGGCATTTTTGCCCCTAAAGCTCATTGAAATTCCAGACCCTGCATTATATAAGCACCATCATACCCAAATAAACTCACATAAATAATTGGTCAGAATGTATCTGTCTGCGTCTAAACTCACTTGCTGAGGTGAGGAGGAATAGTAGCGATGTTTTGTTACTTCAGTTAATTTTCCCGTGAATACGACTGATGGTTCCACACCAGCAGCAGGTCTCACCATCCTTGGTAGGAGATCTGCAGATCTTCACCTCAGCTACAGAGAAAAGCCTGGAAATAACATGGGCAGAACCTCCTATGAACGAAAAGACTGGTAGACAAGGTTTAAAGCTAAAAAGCTGTTACTGTCCCATCTGTGTCATCATCAAAGAATTTGTAAATCTACTTCCACCACTCCCTCTGTGTCAACTGAGGGATTTTCAAACTGCAAATTGTTTTGACTTAAAGGCCCAATTCGTAATCCAAATGTAAACAAGAGGGTAGCCCTACTACCAAGAATAAGAAGGATAAGAATGGAGACATGTTTTCATTCTCTTGTTGATTGAATGAGCTCCTAATACAGGGACAATCCCCTACACAAGATGTAAATAGGCTATGAGTTTTTAATTGCGTTTGCTGTATTTTGCAGCTGTTGCTTGTTTACGTTATTAATGTATGTAAACACTGACGACAAACAGACCAATGTTCTGATTTACAAAGGTTTAAGAAAGTTAAAAAGCTTTCCATCAACAAAACAAACTCTCCAAGGATGTATTGTTTGTGAATCCCCCCCCCCCATTTACAGTACATGGTAAGTTAGTTAGTTAGTTAGTTAGTTAGATTTAACCAGGCAAGTTGACTAAGAACACATTCTTATTTACAGCAACGGCCTGGGGGAGTAGTTACAGGGGGAGGGAGGATAAATCCAGATTGGGACTTTAACCTATGGTAAACTGCCCTGTAAACCTTTGATCAATTTATCTGTTAATCCTGTGGCATGAGCACTGGGGTTAACAACAGTACAGTGTGCAGACTAACCCTGGGTTAATAGAGGATGTGTGACAAGGGATTAAGCCAACCAAGGGAAGCAGCAACCCTGGGTTAAAGGTACCCTGAATTATGAATGTACCGTGTGCTAAGAAACTCTTCCTACTGTGGCTTCCCCATACAGAAAAAGGATGATAAGAAACATATAGTTTCTACCTTCGGGACGTTTTCTAAGAAACATATAGAATTTATGCCATCTGTGCCGTCCATACTCATTTCATCTATGTTTTTTTTTTATATACTCTTATATATTAGATTACTAGTTGCCCAGCCATATATGGCAGATTCTCTAAATGCCTTGTAAGAATCGTTTATGTGGATTTAGACCATATACACATTTTTGTAAGATTTATATTCATTAATTCAATATTGATTTTATCTGGAAAGATCATTAAGAGCAAGCTCTCATTCACAATGATGTTGAGAAAATACAGCACACAATAAATACAAAGCAGAAAGTAAAAACAAGAAAAGTCAATCCAATTAAACAGTTAAAAGCAACAACAGACTGGGGTGAGATGGTTGGTCATTAAGGATTTAAACTGACCAATGGACAGTAATGTATTGCGTTTTAAAGTACATTGCAGGACATTCCATGAGTCAGGGGCACAGAAGCTAAAAGCAGATTTCCCAAGTTCAGTGCAAACTCTGGGGGCTTGAAGTGTAAGCCATGCAGTCACTGGAGCGAGTATGATAAGGTCCAGAGGACCAGTCTAACAATGAAGTGATATAAGGTGGAAGATCTCCAACAATGGCTTTATATAGAAACAGATGCCAATGCAGATCATGTCTCTCTGCCAAAGAGGACCACCCAACCTTACTGTACAGGATACAATGGTGAGTACCACAACTGTCACCAGTAATAAATCTGAGGGCGGAATGATATACAGAATCCAAGGACTTAAGAGTGTAAGCCGCAGCAGGTCTATAAATTACATCTCCGTAATTATATAGAGGTATTTATATTCCGCAACTCTGTCTCTCAATGTCAGACCTATTCACAATAGATATATGCAAATTATTGTAAACAATATCTCTGGCTTTAGAGAACAACATGAACTTTATATTTTATATTTTATATTTATATCCACTAGATGGCAGTGCCTTGTCTCATGCATCACTATACCACTGGCCATATAGATTTTGCAATCCTCAATGACCTACTTTCCCACTAAGTCAACATCCATTTATCAAAATAACTTTTTTTTTTTTGGGTAAACTCTAGCCGCATGTTGATAGATGGACACTTGAGTTTAGATTGTGCTGTGTTGTGTAATCACAGTCTGGGTCAAATTATGAAGAGGGAAACAGGCCCTACCTCCCATAACAACATAGATGTGGCTTTGTCTTATACCATTCTCCCACCAGAGTTACAACCGTGTTCTATAATGTTAATAAGTAAACATAAACATAGTTTTAGGATGGTAAACAGAGATGCAGACCTTGCTAGCAGATGTTGTTAATTACAATGGATCACATTTACTTTACTGTGACACTTTACTGTACTTTTATTTGCCCTCTTTCCATTTCCTTCAGGTACGTTATCAATGGCTAATTCAGGACCCAACACCAATGGTTCCCAGTTCTTCATCTGTACTGCTAAAACTGAATGGTAAGCTGTCAAGATATAGCACTTCAATGATTCCTTTTACATCTGTAGCTTCCCATCAGCCTTTCACGCTGGCAGGACAGCCAACCACAATTGCAGGTCAGCTGTTAAAAGTACCATTTTTAAACACCAGTCCTTCTATAAACTGCACACTAATTTTTTAGGATTTACACGCGTGTCACCTCCTCTCTTGTCTCACTTCAGGCTGAATGGAAAGCATGTGGTGTTTGCCCAGGTGAAGGAAGGTATGGAAGTGGTCTATAAGATGGAATCCTTCGGTCTGCATGACGGCGGTGTGATCAAGAAAATCGTCATTACCGACTGCGGGGAGATCAAATAACACACGTGCACACAGAGACGTTCATGGACTCCTCTCTTACATGATTCAACCGTGCATCATACCTAAACCTCTCAGTTCCCTCAGTCTTTTAAGGAGTAATTGTCCTTGTTGATTTTTATCCACCACTAAAATCCCATACTTATTTATACACTTCCCCCCCCCCTTCCTTTTCTAAAGGATCATCTTGATCTTAAATCATCTCAAATATTTATATTTTCATGGCCAAAACCACTTTTGAAATATTTTGTCTTTTGTTTTGTGGTGTTGGTAACGTTAGAGGAACGGACAGACTGAGCCCTAGATTGGGATATTTTGATGCCAGATGTCAAACATAGGTCTGTAAATAGGTTCACGTATTTTTACTCTGCCTCTGCCATTTGCATGAGGGATTTACTGCCAAGTCACACTCTGTGTAAAATAATGTTCACGTTGTACATTTTGCTGTACATTTACTGCCAAATAAATTAACATTTCAAATCTTACTTGGTTTGCTCCCTGTCTAAGCCATTCTCTCTTCTGTACCACCATCCCTGTCTGCTTTTAAAGCTTCCTGGGAATGATCCAAAAGCTTTTTTTAGTCACCAGACCTCCAGCACAACTTCCTGTCCATCAGAACAGGATGTGACATCATACCCTTGGCATAAAAGAACAACCCTTACTCTGGTATATCAACCGGTGCATTTTAACCAACATATTCAAAACCTTTTAATGCACAACATGGGTAAAAAAATTACCCGTGTTAATTTTCAATATTATTTGATACGTAGCTGAATGTTTCTTTGTAATATGTTTTTAACAATATAATATACCAAATGATCATTTAAGCTTGGTAGTTAATGTTGCTTTTTTTGCACTTTGTAACTCCTTATTTGTTTAATAGAATCCTAGTATGCACAACATATTCAAAACCTTTTAATGCACAACATGGGTCAAAAATGACCCGTGTAAATTTTCCATTGAGAATACAGGTCATTTTTGACCCATGTGCATTTTTGGGGTAGTGACATTTTTTTTTAATGGAAAAATACAATAAAATAACATTAAAATAAGTGTTTGTGATGTTAAAAAACAACTTAGATGAGGAATTCATTCAATATTGAGTCATAAAATGCATAACATGCAAAGATATAAAACAAAATCATTCATTCAGGTCACTTTTGGTTATGCCTGCAAAAGCAACCTACAGCAAAGTTAAACTCTCCCATGTCTGCATGGGTGGACAGATATACGATAGTCCCCTTCTGGCCACAGCCTTATGGTATATAGTATACTCACTGTAAAGATGATTTCATCCGCATATGCCATAAAACGGTCTGAAAATGCCTTTAGCTTGTGTGGGTTGTTCCTACCTCTGAACCTCTGAGATCTTTATTCTAAACAGAGCATGTCTCCTGCAGAAAGGAGAGAGGCCAGGATATGTCTGAGAGCCAGAGGCTGGGTGGTGCTGCTTATCAAGCTAATACTTTATGAAAGTAAATAATGAAGCGACGTGAAAAAGCAGCTCTTGCTCCTAAATGAAACCATATGCGTGCTGACCTTCCATCGTTTGTTTGAATTCTCAGATTACATTGTTGCCATAGAGACTGTGCGGCTCTCACTCTGTTTTAACTAGAGATGTTGTAACAAACTTGATATAATTTGGGTCCCCACCCTCTGGTTAGCTTTTAGCTATTTGGAATGCATGTCCAATATTGTGTGTGGAAACTTGGCTTGACAAAGTCTGGTGCTCTGGCCAACATTTAATACTCATGCATAACAATAACATCTTTACAATTGCTCCAAGCTGGTTCTTCTGCAGTAAATGTCTATATGATGCGTGTCTAGCATATATCATGCGTGTCAGTGGGTGTCCTTCTTTGTAAAGGCTTGTCTATTCACAGTTTTACTAAAAGTGTTGAAATCACAACCAGTCAGCTTGAGGTGTCGGTTGTAGAAATTGACCCCCTGGATGACGAGAGCGTGAAAAGTGGACCCAAGGCTCTTTTCCCTTACTTCTCCATTACACAATCCCCCATGTTTAGACCATTAAAAAACCTCCCAATCATAATCCATAGGCTCGGTCTTATGTAAGAAATCAAGCCTGCAGATGCACTCATATACTGAGTGCCGTCCTGAAGAAAATGTACACTTTTCTATAGTGTACACAGGGGTCTGGGAAGCATCCAGAAAAGCAAGCATTGCAGTTGGCTGAAATCAAGCCCTCGAGTGAACGCCTCCCCAGTAACTGTTAGGATAAAAAAAAAAAAAAAAAGTTAAAAAAAAAAAATAATAAGAAAAGAAAGGAAAAAGTTGAACAAAGGACCCAGATAAATGAGACCACATGAACAAAACGGTTCTAATTCAATATGACTTTTATTCATCAAACTCCTAACAGCACTAAAGCACTAAAGTCACTTTTGTTTTTCAAACTTAACAAATAAGGCACATGTTGGAATGCCGTTTCATGGACATGAAAAAACAGACCTGCAGGCTACTTTCTAAGCATTGACATTCCTCCTGTTTCCCAATCATTTTCATCCCAACCTCATGTCTGAGTTCTGTCCAATCCAAATATAGCATTACAATTATCTCAAATGATACAGACATCAAAGGATATAAACATGACGTTCTAATTGACCACATAAGTGTTAACACGTTACATTCAGTAAATATGTATTACGTTGAATAGGCTAGACTATCAATAGATGATATTTCATGACTAGTAACAATCAGTTAGAATTTGTTGAGAATGTTAGAAACAAATATGTCGCCAACTACGTTACTGTGCAGAATTTAAATAAGTATACGTTGCACAAAAATAGTATTTCATTCAAAACCAAACACATGCACATGCAAACTCTAAAATAGTTCTTTGTCACACACACCTTTTGTAACAGAAGTACACACTCACTAAACTAGTAATAATAACACCATAACATTTTACAATAGTTCCTTGTCATTGCTGCTTTAAGCAAACTACAACTCACAGTTTAACGTGCTTATACAGTGGTGAGTATCAGTCACTAATAAAGAGAAAAGATTCTGCATGTTAACACAACAATATTATTGCTTACTTCCATTATTTAGAATTTGATAGGCAAAAAACTGGTGTTCCTCTCTTCATTATATCGTAATACCTGTATACAAAGTGAATGCATGCTACTGTATGGACGCAAATGGCAGCTCAGAGGCATAATTAGTTACATAGCACTTGGGTATCATCGTGGGTTATTCAACATTGATAATGTATAAAACAAACACAAAAATACAATGGCTTATAATTGAGTAAGGGTATTAATTAATAATTATGTACCAGCTTTTTAATAATATTCTATGTAGACATCAATATTTCCTTCTTAGTGTAACTTTGTTGCATATTCTATACAAAAAGTGTAAAAAAAACTTTCCATAAATATTTCTGTAGGATAAGCCCTCAGATAATTGTAAAACATCAAATAAAAACTCCCAGCTTTGTTTATTTCTCAGCAATAGGCCCTTCTTCACATAAAAAGCTTCAATATTGCATAACACTTCAAAAGAGCTAATATCCTTGAAAATTATGGCCATCGAATATATACATAAAACAGTCATTTGTAAATATCTTTGTCAGGGAAATAACTCTCGAGTTGTTTTTGCAAATTGCTCTAAAATTTTCAACATCTATTAAGTTTTCCAAAATACACATATCTTTCATAGAAAATAACAAATTCGAACTGAAAAGGTACTAGAAAAGTCAAGTATATGTAATTCAAGACAACATACATCCGAAAGCAATTGTAGAGATTTTGTTTTTCAAATGCATTGTATCAACTGCTTCCGTTGGCTCCTGATTTGCCAATAATAATAATGGCTTCTTCATAAATGTCTCTGGGCGGAATCAAAAGACCCCTCAGTGGGATTTTATAAAACTAACTTCTCATTCATATTCTGGAACACAGCCTATTGTATCCCGGAACTCTTATCAATCCTAATCAGTATTGTATCCCATCTGTTAACTTAGGTGAGTTCACAAGGCATCATTGGTAGGTACTGATAATTCTCACTACAGCCCTGTTACAACATAGAACATAAGATTCAAATGAAAAAAAAAAATGAAAAAAGTAGATGTGATGTTGATCAGACTCGTTAGATAATGATGTCATCACAGAAACAGAAAGAAGGCATTACAGTACTTAAAATAGATTAGATTGTTCCCAACAATATATGGGTAAAATGAGAATCCTTCATGCAACCTGCTTCGATACGCTTCTGTAATCTGCAGTAATACATGTTCACATAATCCACTAATCCAATCCGTCTTTCAAATTGAGAGATTAAGATTTGCTTAATGGTTTTGTCATCGACCAACATTCAGTGGTACCATTATCTGCTGCAATCTCACACACTGAAGCACGTGTGTATTTATTTAATGTAATCCAATGAGGCTTATAAAACCATCATCACAGAACTGCCTAATAAAAGTTAAAAAAGAAAAAGAAAAAAAGAGAGAAAAAAGGATGAGGTCCACAGCTTCTAGTGCAAACCCATTCTGTTGTGAGGATTGACTAAAACATAACATCTTTGTTGATATTCCATGACAACAGACCACATTGGGATTGTTACTGCCAGCTGGAAACGCTGGTACAGTTCATGCCTCCAACTCAACAAATTGTACTGAGGTAAACACCACAATGCCAGTTCAAACTCCTCGTTAATGAGAAAATTGTATTGTTTTCCCATCCATATTCACATCTTGAACCTGCATAAAACTTGGCAAAACTTACTGCACGTAACATTTACCACAACGACCTCTTTAGCTCCAGCTCAAGCCTATACCCCAACTCTCTTCCTAATGTAAAATGTTCACATGAGTTTTCTTCTTGGTATTTCAGAGTGATTCTCCTCTTTATAAGGCACATACTGTAAGTACAGTATAAAATATAGTCAATCAGATTTTGTCAGTCTAGAAATACACATACAAATACTTCAACTACTCACATAACAAGAATGTCAGAACCTTGTCTAAGGCAAAACTACATCAGTTTAACAGAATGTATATCAAAGATGTTCTTCGGTCCAGATTTCCCAACTAGTACTTTATGTCTTAAAGAAATACAATGTACTGTCATCTTTGTAAACAGGATATGATGTGTAACTCCCCTACATTAAAGACATTGGTTTATGATAGTAGGCGGCATCAAACCAAACTTAAGTGTAAACTTAATCCATCATCACTTTCAATATGTCCTTTGATAATCAAAACATGACAAGTCACAAGTCAACCTTTCTGTAATAACCCATCTTTCTCTTAACCAACTTTTAAATCATTAAACTCCTCCAATGCTTCATCTCCCTCCAGACATTCTTTATACTGTAATCAGCTGTTCGGCACATTTTTGAAGGGTGTGTATTCAGCCCTTGGAAAAGTTAGCACTTTGTCTACTTTCCCAGTTCTACTACGATAAGGCTTCAGGTGTCATCTGTATTTAAAGATGCTATCTGTAAAATGTTCCATCATTTTGGAGTGAGGATCATATAGACTTGACCAGGGACAATTATGTGGAATAAAAATTTAATTATTGAGTCCAAATGGTCCTCATTGACACCCGTCAGAGTGAGGACCATTTACATTTAGACTCAGTCATCAAAGGTATCCAACAGAGTTTTCTTGTAAACAGCTCGCTTTTGTTTATATTCACATTTCCACCCAAATAGGCAGTTTTCTGTTGTTCTGTTGGTCTAAAAGCTGAATACATTTCCTACCTTATATAACCTTTGCAAAGTCAATTTTTGCCATTTTATTTGTTTGCAATGTTTATACCCCATCCATGGTAAGTTTCCCTTTTGACAAAGTTGTAATTAGTCTGACCTCCTTTGATTGACAGGCAGTTAGCTTGTTAGATTCAGAGGAAGATTGTATTGACCAATCAAATTGAAGCACAAGGGCATGTTTACATGCCTCCAGTGCACTCTTTTTGTGTTCTACATCACCCCTGTGTTACACCCCTGAGAACACGTGATACACAGTTTTTGGGGACCCTTTTCATCCTACTGTGCGCTATAGTGCCAATTTCATCAACTAGTGATCAAAAACTCCTTTAGATACCTTTAAATTACGTGCTTACACCACATAATTGTCTACATGGACCTCATTCCAAAATGAACAAAAATCTTACAGATAGCACCTTTAAGCAAAATTTGTTTTCAGTCACAACTCAATCTAATCAAGCTTATGTGTGACCATATTAAAAGTTGCCAATCTCATATTTCATGCCCAAATAAAATTCTGGCAAGTAAAACATAACACAAGTTTCCTTAAAGATTACTCTTATGTATTCTACATAAAGCTTGCTACTGGTATAAAGTGGACTGCATGGACCATCACTGCAGAAACTACTGTTATTGCACTGTCGTCTTTGACAAGAGAATTCTAAAGGTTAATCTACAAAATTTACTTGAGATCAATGCAACTTACTTAACTAATATATTGTAGATAACCAAGGCTTTAACTGCCACATAATAATGTATAGGGAGAGTAAATGAAACAATAATTGTTACCAATAGACTACATTTAAATGAGGAACGATTCTATGCTTCAACCTACAGTAGTTTCTAAAGACACATGGAAGCAGAAACACAATCTTGTGATATACAAACATACAAAAAAAAAACATTTATATTTGTCCCAGTTAAAATTCAAATTGCACAATAGACAACACGAAAATAAATAGGCCAAATGTAAGCCAGGGATGAATGGCACATTATCCCTCAGTTAATTCACAGTTAATAAGATGTGCTGTTGACCCAAACACGGCAAGACATCCAAAGACCTCATGTCGGCTACATCATACCATCATAAGCGGCCCCTGTACTAACTTTCAGCACATTGCCACACACTTCACTTGGCAGGGAAAAGGAAGTCACATCTCTGTAAACACAAAATCAACGAACCCCAAGGTGAGGTAATCCATTGTGACCAATAACGGTGGCAATACTGTCAGTGACATCAATAAAACACATGCCAACTGCTAACACGTCAATGCAATGATCAGTCGTTTGTTACACACAGGTAAATGGGTTTACATGGTTCCTGGTACAAGGCCCTGCGTTAGCATTGAGAATATTTACACACACATTGATTTTGGCAAGTTTTTTTTTTTTTCACTTTTCATGAAGAGCACTTCGTGGCTACAATCCCTCCGGGTATAGAGATTGATCCTAAGCACAGGTCGGTCTAAACCGGCTCCTCTCACTCCTGATCCTCGACAAGGAAAAAGGACCACGATTACTAAACCACGCGGTTCACGGGGCGGTTGGAAAGTGGGAGTGGGTTTTTGCGGTGGTAGAGATGGAAGGTATGAGTGGGAGAGTGAGGCCTGGAGTGGAGGGAGGTACTGTACATTGTTTTAGGCTTCTGAGAGAGACGGAGAGGGGGGGTGGTGGTAAAGAAAAGA
>OMKL01137502.1:2500-28621 GCA_900302295.1 Parasudis fraserbrunneri
CCCATCGGCTGCCTGGTCACCATAGACGGCAGAGCTAAAGACGCGTGTGTCATCAATGTGAGTGAAATGAGCTGTGCGGGCCATGAATTTGCATGCAACTCGATTTATTATATGAAAGGCAATTGACCCTTTTCAAAGACGTGTCAGAAGGGTAAACACAGCTGCAACTGATTCAGGTGTGTCACTGAGCCAGCAGTGTCAATAGTAGTATAGAGGTTATGCACGTGATGTCACATTAGGCAGGAGTCACTGCTGTTGCACCCGCTGAGTGGCAAAACAGGTTGCAACATGGCTGCCTTGGCTCTGCCGGTCTCTTTTCTTCGTCAGTCAGTCTGTAAAAAGATGGATTCAAGCTGAACGCTATTGCTGCCTCTCGGTATGTTGGTAGTTAGTTAGACTAAGTTAGTAGTTAGTTAGACTAACTAGTAAGTAAGTTAGTTAGTTAGACTAACTTACTGAGTGGCAGCATTAGTGTTCAGCTTGTATTCCGCTGGGAAAGCGACGTCAGCGCATACCCTCTATTCATAGTATTCTATCGCAGACATCTTGGTCGGCTAACACAGGTGATCGTAATCAAAAAACAGGTTATTATCATTAAATGGCAACAGTGGCCAATGGGCTGTGGCATTGCGCCATAGTGGTTGGCATGAAACATCATGAAAATACTATGAATTGTCTGTGCTGGCTCACTGGCACACCTAAATCAAGGATCCACTGCAAAAAAAAAAAAAACCTGCTTTGACATGGCTGTGAAAAGGATCTATTAAGAGTGGTTCTGTATGGTCTGTATATGGCATTTAAAATTCAGGAGTCAAACTGAGGTCTGCATGGTGAAATGAATCAGGTATGCAGGGGTGTACTGCACACAACCCCAGATGATTGTGGTAAATTATTCTGTGGTAGCTATGACTGAATAATAGATTGTTTGATGTTTGTTGACTTGCTATAGGAATTATTAGGTTTGAGCACAGTGTTGTTGGATAGATTGAACACAGTAGTAGTTGATAGTCTGATCAGTGTGCATTCATAGTTTGAAACATGGGAATAAATAGCTTTTCTCTTTCCAGCAAAGCATATTTTAACAGTCCAGCAAAAAGGTTTACATGTAAAAATCTTAAAAGGACAGATCAACTTCCAAATTTTTATTGAATAATCGTGATACGGGACGTAATTTTAATAGTTAATCAGTCTGAGTAGTCTATGTTTTGGTATGACTCACTGTACCTTGAGGAATCTGAAAGGAAATGTTTTTCAGGCGGAGTTCAACAAGAAGAACACATTTTATGTCTTCAACCACGTGGACATCAAGATCATATACCACAGCAGTGTTGGCGAGGGATGGAGAGGAGCTCGTCTGGTGGCTGCCACCCTGGAGCCCAAGAGGTAAAAGCCACCTGGTGGACAGTTAAAAACGGAGAAAACAGTCAACACTTCAATAAATATCCCGTGGACTCAAATTGGTCTGATCAGAATCCTCACAGATTTAGTTTTATCTTTCGGTCAAGTTGTGCTGCCGGCCTATCGCTTAGTCACTCCACTCGTTCTTATTCGTTCCAACTTGGACAACTATGGTATAAGCTTTGATTTTGAGATCGTCTTGAGAGTCTGGTGTTTGTCTCAGTCTCTTAAGTCAGCGTTGATCAGTCAGATAATAGCTCAGTTCCTCACTAAGGTCTAGAGAGGGAAGGTGAAGGAGGAGCCAATCAGAATTGCGGGTTTAACACAATGATACACAGTGAGATTCCTCTATGACTTATTCGGTGTCGTGATTTCTTGTGGGCAAGACACCGCACGTGTTATACTTCCATTTGCCCTATTTCCCTTTTGATACTGCTATGTAAACAGAATGTAATGCAGAGTGGGGTTAGCTAGTCAAAATGAAAGTCTTTTTTTGTTTGTTTTGTTTTTGTTGCTATTTTTAGTTTTTGCAATGGCTATTTGGTTCATTAAGAGACCAGGCTTATATGACTTGTATTAGTTGATTTTGCAATCGCAACAAATGAAATGAAGAAAATTTGTTATCAATTGGTAATTCAAGTTATTTTCAATACAGCTCTTGTTGAGCACAAGCGGCCTTTACCCCTCTACTATGTGACAGCAACATGGGTTCTGTTTACTTAGCAATGTCAGTTCTGATTGGCAGTAATGATAATGTCTCCTGCTTCATCTTCCCTCCAGATTAAGATTCATTGCAGCTGTTTTCTGTCCTAATCAGTTACAGTTTATACACCCGGAAAGTTGTAGATGACTTGCTGATCGTAAGGGATCCATCGCTAACTCCCTTTACTGCATTTCCACATTCCACCAGAAGAGGGCTAGACACTTGCCTTCTGCAGCGGTGTATTGATAGATTTTAATCATGCTACCACATCATGATTGCATGATGGGTTTTTTTTTCTCCACATGGCCCAGCCCTAGTCTGAAATGTACCAGTGTAAATGTGCATCCATCTCTTTATATTGTGTGTGTGTGTGTGTGTTTTGTGCCTGACAGTATCAATCAGAAGGATGAGAAGAATCCATCTTGCGAAGGTGGTGTCCCCATGGAGGTCCCGGGGGAATTTGACGGAGATGTGTCCATAACCTACACCTACTCAGTAACCTTTGAGGTAGGGTTTCCACACTAGGAAACACAGACACACGATCATGTCTATTACATGATCGTGACGCAACGTTAGGGATGCACCCATACCGCCTTCGTTTCGGAGTCTTACATTTTCATTGTTGCGCGATACAGAGTACTGATACATTGCTTTTACTGAACAGTGTAGACGTAGACCATTCATTTCTTAACATACTTCTTATTCAACACCATCGATATCTTAACGTACTTCTATGTGCTAAAAATGCAGAAAATGATGTAATTTTGTTTTTATTTCTGACATGTTACATGTGACTCTTGGATTTAAGTATTGGTGAAATTCTCTGATGCCGATACCCTGTTTTAGCCCGGTATCAACCCTATATCTGATACCAGCACTGGTATCACTGCAGTCCTACAAAACGTAATGGTGAGAGCAGTAGCCTAAAGCTTAGAGATGTGACACTCCCCCCTCCATAAACAATTACTGCCGAGCGCCCTTAAGCAAGGCACCTCGACCAGAACCGACGGAGTTGCTTGGCATCAACGGTAGAAGGCTGTGCTTGTGCCGGGCAGCTCCCGAGGTGGAATTCCAAGAAGCGGGCGAAAATCACGACAAATATTTGGTTATATTTTGATATTTTGGATTTTCATCTGTAAAACTAAACTTCAGTATTAGGTTATGGCAATCAGTTGCACATATTGATGGTCTCTAGGCCTGCATGGAATCCTCAGGAAGTCATAGTTTCAGATAGAGGGAGTAGGACTCTAAAACTACAAATAGTTTTACCTCGTAGAATTTACTAGTATTCCTAGTATGGACAGTTTTCACAAAAAGTGAGGAAGAAAATTAGTAAAGAAAGAAAAAAAAGTCTCGAGTAGGTTTGGGCTTCATCACTAATTATTAACAAAAATTCTGGAATTGTTTTATATTTTAGAGTTATCTGGCTGTGTAGTCTTGCTTCCTGGAGTGAGTTAGGGCCTATGTGTGTAACTGTATGACTGTGGTGCAGGGCACTGCTGAAAAAGAGCATATGTGCCCAGTCAAACGTTCCATTGGTAATCATAGGTTAAAAAATAAAGTCAGAGAGAGAGGGAGATGTTGAACATGTACATTGTGTGATTTTGCGGTAACTGACGTCCTCCCATTCACAGGAAAACAATTCCATCAAATGGGCCTCTAGGTGGGACTACATCCTGGTCTCCATGCCTCACACCAACATCCAGTGGTTTAGGTATGTGGTGATCCCTGACGTGTAATCATCCATGGAAACTTGTTGTTGAGGCTCTCCAGACAGAGGGCTGTCAGTCAGTCAGTCAGTCAGTCACTCAACCAGCCTGCCCCTACTGGCAGTTCACGGGCATGGCACTTTGTGTTCGCATCACTTCATGTGGCAAGCGAGAAATTGCTATGCTGTCAGCTTACAGCTTACCACCAGGAAGTGACGAACTGAAGTTGTAACTGTTGTGGATGTCTATGCACAGAAGTGTTTCAGGCTGTTGAATCAGTTTTGTATTCATAGGTGAAGTATAAAGTAATTTTTTTTAAAGGGCCACTTCACCTTAATCCTGTCTCTCTGTTGTGAGGAGGACGTGGGATAATCGGACATGTAACTCACCAACGTTTTCTGCGTCTCGAGAACTCGGCCGCATTGACGCCCCGAGAAACTCAGAGGTGACGTCATCCGGATGAGAGCAGATCTCTAGTGAACTGCAGACACTCTTTCCTCAACTTTCTGCAGTTGAAGATGGTTGAGGAAATAATGACTGCAGTTCACTAGAGGTCTGCTCTCGTCCAGGTGATGATGTCACCCCGCAGAGTTTCTCGGGGTGCCGATGCAGCCGAGCTGTCGAGACATAGAACACATCGGTGAGTTACATGTCCAATTATCCCACGTCCTCCTCACAACAGAGCGATAGGATTAAGGTTGAAAATCGGCAAAGACCTCCTTTAATGTCACAATGAATGATGCCACTTTGTGTCATTGTTTCAGCATCATGAACTCCTTGGTCATCGTCCTCTTCCTGTCCGGCATGGTGGCTATGATCATGCTGAGGACCCTGCACAAGGACATCGCCAGATATAACCAGGTGGACCAGGTAAAGACACTGCTCATACCAAATAGGATACATACCTTATTGTCCTGAATATAAGACCACCCTGATTAGAAGACTGTGAAGACGCTTAACAGCCCTCATTGCTCATACCAAATAGGCTACATACCGTATTGTCCTGAATATAAGACCACCCTGATTAGAAGACGGTGAAGACCCTTAACAGCCCTCATTGCTCATACCAAATAGGCTACATACCGTATTGTCCTGAATATAAGACCACCCTGATTAGAAGACGGTGAAGACCCTTAACAGCCCTCATTGCTCATACCAAATAAGCTACATACCGTATTGGCCTGAATACAAGACGACCCTGGTTATATATATATACCCCGTACATCTTTTAAATTAAATGATCTTGTCATTAATGGGTCTGCCTTTCGAAGGCCGTACCGGGCTAAATCTTTCAGCTAGCAGGAAGCTAGTGGTATCATATGAAACTAGAGATTGCGAGGAATCTGTAGATTCCAAACATGTCGAATTAAGAAAAGTGCTGAATATCTCTCCTAAGTTAAAGTTTCCTTCCTGCGACACCTCTCAATCTCTAATCTGAATATAAGACTGCACTTTTTCAGGTGTCATTTTAGGAGGGAATCGTCTTATATTTGCGGCAATAAGATACTCGTGCGCTAACTCTCAAGACATGTTTAGTAGGTGCAGTTGGAAAGGAATTGTTTAGAAACAAAATGTAACAAGTGCAATTGGAATCTCATGGTTATTTCTTGATTTACTCATACTTGATTTACCCAGCACTGTGATACTGCCTCCAAAACAACGATTCTATGCAAGTGAGCTCTCCAAAGGTAGCTACTGGCTATCATCTGTAACAGAAGGAGTACCGGTATGGGAGGACTGGCAGAGAAGGTTTAATATGTCATCTGCAGACCTTTGGAGTATCCAGAATTTTAAATGAAACATTTTGTAACATTTCACAGGGAGACTTGATAAAACTTCAACCATCCCCTGGAAAATCCTCTGTAATCTATGTAAGCTAGATGGTATTTTCAACACTAACTGTATTGAATATGAATCTGGTGATTGGTTGGATGATTTTGAGAACCTGAACCTATAACGATCACAAGAAACCCAGTGGTAAAATATGATGTGGATAATTTCTATTTTGCAAGACGGCGGGGGGGGAAATGCTGTTTAGATTTTGATTTGTTATTGTCATTCACACCATTTTATTCTGATCTCACACTCTTCAATTATTCACACCATATTCTACTACAGCCCTTGGCAACTAGCATACTCACTCACATTTTCGCTTTGCTAGCAGGTGTGGGATTGTGAAATATTATCGCTCACTTCCTGGTGAATGGCTGATCTATTACATTGTCATAATGTAACCAAAGTGTCAATACCTTCCCTCATTGGTTGGCTGTGTACCGCCCTCTGCCCTCCCAGGAGGATGCCCAGGAGGAGTCTGGGTGGAAGCAGGTGCATGGTGACGTGTTCCGACCCCCCAGGAAGGGCATGCTGCTCTCTGTGTTCCTGGGTCAGGGCACCCAGATCTTCATCATGACCTTCATCACCCTCTGTAAGGACTGCATTACACACTGGTAGATCTCATTCAGGAGCAGTACAAAAAGAGAAGACATTTTTGCTTGACATTTAGGGGTTTACATTTTCCTTTGTTTTCTAAAAGCAAGACTGACGGGTCTAACAACAGCTGCCATATCCCTTTGACATCCAAACAGAAATAGGAAGAAGCGCTAATCACGATTAGCACAGCTAACATCAGTTAATGTTTGCTACTCAATATTTCAGTTAGCTTTCACAATGTCATCTGAATACGATGCTGATGGTTCCCTGCACTGTATGGTTTGTGAGAGATGCTGAAAGTTCTGTAATTGTCAGTTGTACCTCAGTGAAAGAGTAGTAGTGGTAGAAGAACATAGTTGTATGTTCTATGTTTGTAATGTAAACTGTGTGTTGCTGTGTTACGTATTGTTTTAATGAGTATTTTTCTTTCCACGCAGTCCTGGCCTGTCTGGGTTTCCTGTCTCCTGCCAACCGAGGAGCTCTGATGACCTGCGCTGTAGTCCTCTGGGTTCTGCTGGGCACCCCCGCCGGATACGTGTCTGCACGCCTATATAAAAGTTAGTACCCTTGACAAGTCCCACTGAAATCAAAGCAGGAAAAATTTTCTTAGCCAACAGACATTCAACAATGATGTTGCACTGGTGGTTCACAGGATCCCACCTTTCATAATTAATTATATCCCCACAAGTATAGACCTTTTCAGAAGAATTCCGTTGCTAGGGCAACAGCTTTGGCCCCAGGTTATTTCCTGTCAGCTATTGTATGAGCAAACATTGCAACAGGAAATAAACAGGGGCTAATTTATTTAGAATGTTTATGTTGTCAAGTTAGAAAAGGTCTAATAGATATTATGGATTCACTTACCCGCCGCGTCCGCAACAGAGCCTTTATGTGAACACGATTACTCAAGTAGTTTTTATTCAAATCCTTACAAATTTGCTGCAAGCATTCATGACCCCTAGAGGATGACCCCTATTGATTTTGTTTTAAGACCTTTCCTCTTGCATCACCATCAGGCCAAACATTCCAGTTTTCAAACGAGTGTATCTCTTGATCCGTTAGTTGTACAGTCACAAAATGATACCCAGAGATGCAGCTCCTTGGAGGCGACACATTTTCTATGAGGGCATATGAAGTCCACTATACTGGAATATCACATATCCCAGCCACCCGGATAACGGCCCCTTCTCTCTGCTGTGTTCGCATCCATAAGGCAAACTCAGAGAGGCTCAGGAGCCTCTACCCTCAGGCCATCTGGATCCTGAATGAGGACACTGCCTAGGCCTGCTTATTGTTCCCAACAGGATACCCCCCCTCCCCCATAACACATTAACCTCACTACTCGCACACCTGGAACTAAACTCAGTATACCTTAGCACAGCAGCACCTTATACTTATAACAGACTGTTCATTGGGAACATCATACCTCCATTCTGCAAATACACATGTGATTATACAGATTTATATTTTTCTTTTTTTCCCTAGACCATACTTATCTATTTAACTCAACTGTATGATTCATCTGTCCATATCCTTGTATATATTGGACAGCTCATTCCGTTCATATAGATTTAACTCAACTGTAAAATTCATCGGTGTATATCCTTGTTTATATTTGACAGGTCATGCCATCCTTGTATATATTTTATTTCTATTTTATATATTTTGTATCCCTACTTTATTCTACTTATTAAGCACACTTAGGAGCCAGCAAAAAAGTGATTTGTCTGTGGCTGACTGCGTTCCTCGCGCTTTGTCTATGTAACGGAGAGGAATGTCGAGAGGGGGAGGCTGGGTGACTGCTTCGAATGGTGTCACTTTGGGACAGACAGGTTCATGAGGAATGCAAGTGGGTGCAAAGCATAACGGTAGATGGCCTGTCAGACCTGTACCCGTGTAAACACGTGTGTCATGCACCGGGTTCCAACAAATAAAAGTATTGAAATTATTTGATCGCACCCTCGTGTGTTCACTTAAGTTAAACTTTTATTTTTTTACATGTACGCCCTGTAATCAAAAACATGCAAATTAACCGCCATGAATATATGTTTAATTTATGTATTATTTATGCATGCCACTAATCCCTTTATAAAAGCTATAAAAAATAAAAAAAAAAAAGGTTGGTATGCCAAACCATTTGACCAGATAAGGGGCATGGTCAAAAGGTGTCATTGAGGATTGGTTCATCTTTAAGATACTCTTAAAACGGGGAAAACCAATGGAGACATGCCTCATGTGGTACTACAAGTGTAATGCCATTAACAGTGCTGCGGCCACTTGAAATTAGCCTGAATTTAGGAGGTATAGTGAAAGTGAATTGTAAATGAAATCGCTGTTATTCCTTTTTATTTTATTTTTTATTTTTTTAATTTATTTTCTATCATTATGATTTTTTTAATTTTCCACAGGACAAAAAAAGACAATGACAACATCATAAGTCACAAGACAACTTGACAACATGCAGAACAATGACAACACATTAAGACAGAAAAAGGAGGCCTTGTTCTCCCGTGGGGGCGGAGCTGTTATTCCTTCTTGACATGAATACTCATGTGTCTGAAATGAATAATAACTTTCAAACTAAGGGGCTCTGAGTGAAGCAATAACACACAAAAAAAATGCTTTGATATGAAAAAAGACAACAACAAAAAAAGACAAAATGCATGTTGGTAATACATGGATCTTTGCTGAAGAATAATGGGTCATGGTCACAATGGACTTTAAAACACTGTTCATCCTGGTATTGGCTTGGTGTGATATTCTGATTCATGTTCCTTTTTTGTGCCCTCAGCTTTTGGTGGTGAAAAATGGAAGACAAATGTCCTGTTGACAGCACTCCTGTGCCCGGGGTACGTTAGCTTTTGTTTTGTTTTTGCTTGTGTTGTATTTCAGTCATGTAAACATCATCCAACTTATTCTAGTTCTTCATTACTAGCCTGGAGTGCTGGGAGCAACTGATATATTCTGTATGTGTCATAGCTTTCATCACTGTCTCTCCCCTGTATCCTCTCTCTTCCTTCATTGTGCCCCCTCCATCCTCCTCCCTCCAGGATTGTGTTTGCAGACTTCTTCCTGATGAACCTGATCCTGTGGGTGGAAGGATCCTCTGCAGCTATCCCCTTTGGTACCCTGGTGGCCATCCTGGCTCTGTGGTTTGGCATCTCTGTGCCCCTCACCTTCATCGGTGCTTACTTTGGCTTCAAGAAACCTGTGAGTTTGGCCTCCATGCACTTGATGTTTCATCTGTCATGAAGTGCTCTACACTTCAATATGATTGTAGGACAATAGGCCAACTCAACTTAATTTAGACATAAGCATAGTCTAAAAGATATATACTATTGAGGTAAAGCTGGGCGGTAAAGCCGACACTGTTATCAGCCTGTTATCAGCACTGTAAAACTTAATTTATTAGACCAGGCTTTTATTTGCATTCATTGCGAAATAAAACCAGTCTATATTTGGCATGGCTTCTATTTGGGCCAGGGGGATCAGGCCTTTAATTATTTTTGCACAAAACTCAACAAGTAGATTAAAAGTCAAACTGTTTATTTGATTTGGTGCCGATATTACCAAGAAAGCTGTGAAGATGACACTGGAGTGAATGATGAGTGCTGTTAATATGCTGCTTTAGATGAACTAATTGGAAAAAACTTGGGAGCAATCATAGTGGTAATGGGCACATACTTGAATCATGGGTGAAAATGTAGGCGAAGTATGATTTCCCATGTGAATAATGTAGGCGAAGAGTTATTTCCTAGGCAAGAATGTGGATAATAATTAAGAGAATAACAAGTGGATAGCCATGTGTAATTGGCATGGAGTGGTTATTTCTCTCCTGAAACTGCGTTGTAGATTTGGATTCAATCCCAGATCAGTCATGAATTGGTTTATAATTGAGAACAGCCTTCATTTGTCAAAACGTGTAGCTATATCCGGCCAACAGAAGATTTACTACTACTTTTATTTGAAGTTTTATCATACTTTTTCATATCGGTCAATATCGCTAATAGCTGATATATGGTAAATATTGCTTTATAGGTTAATTTCTGCTTCTGACTGAAGCCTGCAGAAACCAGGGGCTTCATTGTGGTTTATAAAATCATTCTTACATCTTAGTTTGAAATGTGTTGAAATATTTAAATGTGAAAAATGTACAAAAGGTCTCTCTTCATCTCTGGGTGCCATCCCTGATTTTGTTGTTTCTCTCGTGTCCTCTTGCAGGCGATAGAGCAGCCAGTGCGAACCAACCAGATCCCTCGTCAGATCCCAGAACAGTCATTCTTCACCAAGCCCATCCCTGGCATCATCATGGGGGGCATCCTTCCCTTCGGCTGCATCTTCATCCAGCTCTTCTTCATCCTCAACAGCATCTGGTAAGAGCACAGGGACACTGCGATGCCAAGAATGCAGCCAGGGATTCCTTTTTTTTTTTTACAGGCTACATTCCTTCTGTTTATAGAGAGACACTTATTTTAACCAACAATAGCCGTCAACGACTAGTTGTACAGAATCTATGAAATGATACATTCATCTGCATATACCTATATGCAGATGAATGTATCGTTTCATAGATTCATATGATTATTATTATTTTATTTTTTTACATGACAGCCTGTTAAAAATAATATATCATTACTATAAATTGTAAACAGGACTGGACCCAAAATTGATCCTTGTGGAACACCTTTTATAATTGATGAAAACTAAAACATAAATGGTTTTTGTTCATGTCTCAGGTCCCATCAGATGTACTACATGTTTGGCTTCCTGTTCCTGGTCTTCATCATTCTGCTCATCACCTGCTCTGAGGCCACCATCCTGCTCTGCTACTTCCACCTATGTGCAGAGGTAACGCCAGGTTCTTACCACGATATGACGTCCAAGCATTTGCTTTTGTTTTACGGCGAACGTTTCGCATCTATATCTATACGTTCGTATCTTTTAAGTGATTGGCTGTTTTTCTAGGTATTAAGCTCCATGTCAGAGGCTGTGGAACTTTCAGCATCACTTGACTTGATGTGTCGCTCATAAGACATTATAAGGCATCATAAGTGTATTATAATAACATTATTGAATGCTTTCCCATACTGTATAGCAATTAACATTTTCCTCCCACAGTCATGCCAAATTAATTATGTACTATAATGCGATTAATTTTAGATGCGATTTTAATTTAAGGGCCGTACGTAGATGTGTGTGCATTTGTAAACTGTAACACGTCAAGTGTTGGTGATCTTATTATCTCAGCCGTGGTGTCTGAAAAGGCCTGACCTCTGAAAGCTAACGAGTGGCGTTGTGTGTTCAGGACTACCACTGGTGGTGGCGCTCCTTCCTGACCAGCGGCTTCACAGCAGTCTATCTGTTCATCTATGGCGTCCATTACTTCTTCTCCAAGCTGCAGATCATAGGAGCAGCCAGCACCATCCTCTACTTCGGCTACACCATGATTATGGTCCTCATCTTCTTCCTCTTCACAGGTCAGTGCAGGAGTTAAAGAGGCATTTCACCAAAACATGTCTTAAAACTGTTAAAACTCTGGTACAGTTTCACTCCGACCTGGAGGACACTTATTCCATGTAATGCTAGTATTCAATACAGCTCAACGAAATGATGAAAATAAAAATAAAAACTAGATTGTCTAAAGTGAGGAATAATATTTTGTGGGGGCCAGAGTTGGTAAGTTGTTCTGCATATTTAGTATAGTGAATAAGGGATCAAAAACCATTTATCTCATGAACTACAGGCCTAAGCAACAATGAAGAATCAACTACACCAACAGGCTGAAAAAAATAGAGTTCAGACGTGTTCCGTTTTAAATGCCTCAGTGGTTGACATTTGATGACCAGTTGAACCAGTTTGTCAAGCGAGCCACTTTTTATGTGTATTACATTGAGTCGTTCATGTCAACTGCCAGAGAATGCTGCCACCTATTGTACGGCGTGGAGTTCTTTTTGTGTAATGCTACACAGACCTCGGTGTGGATTTTTATATGACAAGCGGAGGAATCCTCAGGAGAAATTTACAATAGCTGATTGTGTCCCAGAGGTGTTGGGAGGGACCTGAGGGAGGAAGGTGTGGTGTGTGTGGGGGAGGGGCGTAGTAGACTTCACAGGATCTATATCCTTTTCCTATGACATCAGAGACCAGGAGTCAACATCGTTGTGAAATATTTGTTTGCTAGCGCTGTAATCTAAGCCACATCTCGTCCCACTTCCCGCTCTTCCTTAGTGCTTTACTGGCAATGAAACAACAAGAAAAAAGCACTGTGTCAAATGAGGTTGAAGAGAGTTTGATTTCAAGTGTCCCACTTGGACTGCAATCTCACATCCCAGTCAGTTTGAAGTTTAATGAAATATATAATATAACTCTTTGAATGAAACTCTGAGAGAACACTCTTGAAAGTGATACCATAAAAGTTCCAAGTCCCCGTTGGTCTAATCTAATTCCACAGACCTATTTGGGTCACTTCGATTGTCAACGGTTTGCTTTTTGATAAGCATCGTTTTAACAGCGATCTTTTTTTTTTTCCCTGTCCATCAAAAGACAGAAGCAATAAATTCACTGGTTGCCATGGATGATAATAGGCCTAGATGCACCCAGATACCCTGACTACAGCTGTTATGGCAACTTCCCCGGGCCCGCACTCGAAACCTAGCCGTGTAGCTGTGGGCGTGTGTATCCAGCACAACAATGCCATGAAAAGGCTGGAGATGAACGGAGCCCCCCCTCCCCTCTCGTCTCTGTGCGAGCACACTTAAAGATGGACACAGGTTGACATGGTAACAGCACTCCCTGGCTCTGTCCAGCGTCGCCAGCGCGCCCACACAAATGAAACGGAGGGGTGTGAAATAAGGGGATAGTGCACACAACTTGGTATCAAGCAAACAGGAGCCAAGCCTTCATCTCGCTAAGAAAAATCCACAGCAGTGTGTGTTTTCAGGAGATGACGACTGTCCTCAAGGCCAGGTATTGTTAGCCCGGAGGCCCAGCTTTACACCACACAGCACTGCCAGACTCCATCTGAAAATTGGGACAGAAACAGCATTGTGAAGAGATGGCAGAAGATCTTTTAATAAATTAATCCGAGGGACCAAAGAAAATAAATTCTCCCTATTTGCCCACAGTTTTGATCTAAATAATCCTAATCTGTCTCATTTCCTTTGATTTTTTTTTCTTTTTTCTTTTTTTTTTGCCTCTTCACCTTATCCCAACGTTGATTAGAACTTAAGTCTGGAGTGTGCTGTGTAGCTCCTATCTTCTTCTAGGATTTTTGACCAATTAAAATGTTATCTGACTTCTCCCCTGACGGGGGCTCAGGCAAATCATGCTCTCCCCAGATTTTCACCCTGACAAAGTGGAGCGCTGGTGCTTTGCAGATTTGCATGGATTCATCTTGGCTGTATCCTGCCACCCACTCTCAAAAGGAATTTCTCAGGCTTTTAGTGGATGGAAATTGGTGGTGCTGCAGCAATAGTGAGCTGGCTGTAAAATGTGGCGCCAGGGTTATTTTTGGTTTCCCGTGTTTCTGAAAGGCAGGCTTTGTGGTCTTTCATTGGTTTTGTGTTTGTATTTGTTTTATTTGTGATACTATTTTATTTCTGGGCCCCATTTCCCTGAGCTGTGTGAAGCCTGCACAGGTCTTTGTTCAAATGATCCCTTAGTGGAGGATGAAATAGCCAGATGTTCAGAAGCCGCCAGTCCTTGCTCCCTTACCTAGGTGTGTGAATTCGAAGACATGGTTGCTCGGCTACCATTATGTCTTGACTCGTACCTTTGTAGTTATTTTTGTCAGTGTGTTTCCCTGACATAACTCTGTCCTCTCCTCTCTTTCCTCCTCAGGTACCATTGGCTTCTTTGCCTGCTTCTGGTTTGTAAATAAAATCTACAGCGTAGTCAAGGTGGACTAGAGAACTTAGGGAAAGATTGACTCCTTGCTCTCCCAGTTCTGGCTTTGTCTGTGCTGGCTTTGAAAAGAGAAGGTCTGAATGGACACTGGACTGAAACCACCACTTCTCTCAACAGACCTGGAGAGCAGAGCCCGTCCTCTTGTGTGGTTGATACCTATGTTTATATTTCTTTTTCATTTTCTTGCTTTCACTGTCGACAAATATTTTTTTTGCTTTGATTTTGAGTGGCACCCTGATGATCAGGGTGTGTTCCAAAGATCTGGCTGTCACAGTGGGCAGCTGGTTTTGGGACTTTAAATAGAAAAAGCTGAAATGCTTTTATTTTCCTTTTTCTAATGGAAAAAGTACTTTATTTTGCTTTTTTATTCCCATATACCGAAATGTTATATTTGTGACTTTTTTCACCACCTCTGCTGTCATGATGAAATATATATGTTGATACTTAAAGAATGTCACCGTTATGGAACTGTCATTAAAACAAAGTGATCTTTTTATTGTTTTGTTTTTTTATTGTCATTATTTTATTTTATTTGTTTGGGGGAGGTGAAGAAAGGGGCAATATATTCTTAACCATCGATGGCCTGTATTATAGTTATTTCAGAAATGATATACAAATATATCCGTAAACATGATATTGTTATGATCACATACATGTCCATTCTATCTCTTTGATCGCAACATTTCGGTTTACATACAAAAAAGTAAACTTTGTTATGAAGCACATCTGTATCATAGAAAGTTAGGCTACTACTATGTTGTAAATGTGAATTGATCTTATGTCTCACAGTGACATGCTGTTCATTTGGCCACAGGCGAGATTCTCCCTTAGTTGATCAGAAATGGAGACAATGATTTTGCAGATGAAGTACATACATTTATGCACCTTTTAGATGTAATCAAGTGTTTTACTGAGCTGTAACTACATAAAATACTGCTGCTTTTTCCCTCTAGCAGTGTGGAGTCATCACCCAAGGTGATAACATTTTTACAAATAATAAATGCATTTAATTAATTGGAAATTGACATCTTTTTATTTCCCTTGAGCTTTTTGTCTGAAACAACCCCTTTTACATCAATAGGAGACATCTCTTAAACACTTCACACAGATAAACAGGAAATTTCAAACGTTTAATCTTGGAATATAACATATTTTATTCACTGATCACAGACAACTTTTGATGTTCAATGATGAGGAGTTAAAAAAAAATGCACAATAGAAATCACAAAAATATCTAGGTTCTTTTGTAGCACTTATAAAACATTCTCATTGTTTTCACTTTTATTTCACTAGAACATGTTGTACTGTATTCAACAAAGAAAAGCACAATACTTCAATGATTTCTAGAATGATACATGTCTTCCTATTACACTTTGATTGTCAACAATGTCTTTCTGGTGAATAAAGGCTCAAATCAATCCTCTTCACACATAAATAACACTCCAGTCCTTTTAATTCCAGTCCTTAACCCCCGTTCAGATGTACAATCTCACATGAGAGAGAACTTTGATAACTGAATATTGTAATGATGTTACAATGGCTACTGGCCATTGAAAGTGATAAAGTTCTAGAATTCCAAGGGAACATTCCGAAAAAACCTAAAACCAAAAGGTTTGAAGGCCCTCTCACCAAGAGCCACAGGTAACAACACTATGCTGTTGCTAATGCATACTATGCTGCATTTCTCTCTAACCCCCCCCTCCTGTCTAGTCTCTAATCAGAGACATAGCAAACATACAACATTTATGTATCCTCACTGTGGCTTCAAGCAATACGGTTTCTATTTAACATATATCATGAGGTATCTAAAGAAAGTCATCTTTACATGTGTTCAGTTGGTCATCACGGCATAGACAAGTATTTTTTAATAAGATACTCTGCCATGCAGCCTACGTACATGGTATACTAGTATTGCCACCTGTTCAATGTAGATATCTGGTTGTCATCACCTGCTCTCCATGCACTGCATTGTTTGATGAAGTGCAAATGAATACTGATATTGTGCGTCTTCATAGAAAGGCTGGCATTGCTAAGGTAGAGGACGTCGAGTGAATGTGTACCCTGGCGCTGTCAGGTAAAGGGGTGTATTTGGCACCCTGGCTGAACTTGAGATAAGGGAAACAAAATGACTAAGGCAAACTTTGATGTGTGGCATTCCTCTCAGGCAGCTGAAGTGGCTTACTTGCTAATGTCGGGAAAGTGACCGTCACCATGATTCACGGCACAACACATTCATCCGAAAGGCGCTTTGAAATGGAACCAAGCAAACGGTTACAGGGAAACAGTGACATAAATGTTCATTTGCTCAAAGAGGTTTCAAGAAAAGGTGCGGGCTGTACGCAACAATACCCTGAGTTCTCTAGTTGCAGAGGCCATTCACTTGCACTAACCATGAATAGGGAATCCTTAGGCCTCAAGCTGAATCAATGGGAATACTGAATGGTAAGAGGAGGTGAGGCAGCCACACAGATACTATAGATCGCTACTTGAGCAGGAATAAATCTGGTCCATAACTAGGCCATATATTATTTTCTACATCTACATATCAAGTATAAGTCTGTACAGTGTAAATTATTGCACAGTGGTGGGCAGGATTTATAATAGATTGGTCATTAGTCATTAGGCAGTATCTATAATAAATTAGTCATAAGAATACCCCTCTGCCTAAATGTGAATTCATGTTTAAATGCCCATTGCAAGATAATGGAGAAGTCAAACACAGCAATGGTCTGGCTGTCCAGAACAGTAATACTGATTTGTATAGATAAATCAAAATCTAAACATTTCAGTTGTTTTGACACAGATTTGACGAGGTGACAAATCACACAAACACAAAATATTCATGTAGAGAACTATAAAGACAACCCTTTTTGGCTCTCACAGAATTGAAAGTAATACTGTTGGCAGCAATACATGCACCTATTGTTAAGGGCAATAGTAGCCATTTCTTCTACATTCATGATGTAAAAATGGATGGACCAGCAAGTATATTTTCAAAAGGATATATTTGATTCTCAACATCTCTACTCCATTAGACATTAGTTTAATGGCAAATTAATATGATCTTAATGGTACATATTTAATATTACCACTCCTAATAAGAAAGTCAAAATGAGCAACCCTGTGGTCAAAAAGGCATATTTCCTTAAGTACAACCATGCTGAATAACATGGTCTTCAATGGAGAGGAAATTATTAGCAAATGAGCCTTTGTATCCCAAAGCAGTGCTTTACTAGCTGTGGACAGTGAGCTCTCTCTCAGAACTGAGGCTGGTGGAGGTTGTCTCCTTACGGCTGTCCCTGGACCTCCTCTCTAAGGTGGGAGAGGAGGAGGTGGTGCCCTCCTCCCAGGTGCGCAAGGGGAAGACCCGTGCAGCCAAGCTGGGCAGGTGGGGGTGTGCAGCAGATCGTCCGTCGGTGGCAGTGAAGCAACTCTCCACAGCAGAGCTCTGGCTGGGTCGGCCATGCTTACACAGAGGCCCACACAGCAGAGCCAGGAACTCCTTCCTCACGCTGCGGTGCATGTAGCCGTAGATGTAGGGATGGAGGCAGCACTGCAGGAAAAACAGCACCAGAGCAAGAGAGGACAGCCAGGGGGGCACAGCAGCACTGGAGCGCATAGACACAGTGTTTAGTATGCTGTACGGCCCCATGCTCACGATGTACGAGGCCATGATCACAAACACCACTCGCGCCGCCTTGCAGTGGTAGTGGAAACGTCTGTGCCTGACTCTGACAGGGTAGCCCCCTGCAGAAAAGGGGCCGTCGGACGGAAGGGCCTGGGAAGGGTGACGCCGGGGGCTGCCGGGATACGGTGCCTGGGAGTCCTGCTGGTGGGGCTGGGAGTGTGTCTGGATGGGGTGCACCAGGGCGTTCTGCCTCCGAGCTGCCCTGAACACCATCCAGTAACATCCCAGCATGATGAGCACAGGAAGCCAGAAGGAAAAGGCGGACACCACAGCGGAGTAGGACAAGCTGGACGACCACACCACGGAACACACGTTGTGGCGACGATCGAAGTTGATGGCCCCCCAGCCGTAGAGCGGCGGCGTACTCTGGAGCAAGCTGAGCACCCAGGTACAGATGATCAGGTTGGTACCCAGGTGAGGCGTCATGCGGGTGGGATAAGACAGAGGGTGGATGATGGCCAGATAGCGATCCACGGACACAACTATAATGGTGTTGACACCTGCAAAGGCAAAAAGGTGCATGAGCACCACCAAGGCCTGGCAGAGTCGAGCATCCAGGGGCCACACGTCTGGCACCGTGGCAGCAATGGCAAAGGGCATGACCAACACAGTCTGGAGTAGGTCTGCCAAGAGGAGGTTGAGCACAAAGCGGTTGGCCACGTGAAGCAGCTGGGGCTTCCTCTGGAACACCAACAGAACTACCACATTCCCGAACAGAGATACACACACAATCAGAGATATCAGCACCATCTTCACCACGCTGTTGGCCACAGAGGACCAGCCCGGACCACTGCTGAAGCCTGGGGAGCCAGGATCCCACGGCACGCCGCTGGAGTTATTGCTCACACCGGGTGCCTGAGAGCTGGCCATGGTATTTCCGTCACAGGGAGAGAGTACATGTGTGTGGCTTCAGCTTCGGACTGCTCCACAGTCTCCACTGGATGTCTCCAAGCTCCTCTTTACATGTCAGTCTCGTCTCATCTTGTAGGAAAGAATGGCATGAGAAAAAAACAGACTCAGACATATAGTATGATTGCTGTTAAATGTGACAGGCCCACAAGCTCTAGCAGCTGGCTAAGAACTGATTCACTAATTCACACCGCTGCACTCTGGGAAATACAGTATACATTACCATATATTACCAAGGTTCATTAAATGCCTGAGGTAACATATTCTGAATGAGGGAGGCGAAAACCATTTTGACGTTCATTCTGAGCATTGTGTATAAACAGATATCTGTGACATGCTAATTCATATCAGCACTGAGTAATCAATTGTCATCACTAATTGATCAATAAATACTTCACCCGTAGTAAAGGCATAATTCTTAGAATTAACGTAGCCTATATAAACAAAAATGATAATGGAATAATACAATGTGCCTACGCGACAATAAATAAAACGCATCTCTCTCAAAAGACGCTATTGTTTATTCCTGGATATGTAGGTTACATTCAGTCTTCATCGATTGATTTGATTGCCCAGCAATAAGAAACACTATGTAATCAGACAACAGTGTATCTTTGGTATTACCTCGAAATGGCCATGTCCCTTGTTCAGAATTAGGTTTCTTTCGCTTCTGTCAGTGCTGCGGTGTTTTGGTTGATGCTTCGTTTCAGCAGCCGGTCGCTCGGTCCCCCTTTGACGCTGTACGGTTTTCATTGCTTCGGCGCGCTCCCATTTTAGCCATCGTTATGTTGTCAATGGTCGCCCCTTCACGGCTCAACTGGCACACGCTTCATGTCTTCACCCAGCGGGGGTCTCTCATTTGGAGAAGCATACAATCTATTCACTGCCCATTTTGAATTTCATGAGAGATCAAACATTTATTATATAACCATGATTCGCTGCAGCGACTACTTGGTGGGGTCCTGTCATAAAACAGACGACACATGCGCCATCTGTAATAAATAAGATATTCAAGCCTACAATCTTTGTTTTCAGTGGACGAGTTTTAATAATCCTGCCTACCACTTTTGAATAAGGATAGACTAGGTAGGCTAGACCAGTAAGCTTCACATATTCTCCCTATAGTTTATAGGGAGAATATAGTTGTTCTCCTGATGCATTTGAGTCAGCCTAAACATAATGCTTTGCTTTGCCCATAGAAAACAATTCAACATTCTGATGAAAGAGCAGTTAGGCTTACAGTGATCCTACAAGTTCAAAGATTTAATTATATAAAGGACAATGGGGGCCTAAAGGACAATCAGTGTTGATAAAAAATGTGGATATTATATAGGCTAATAAATCACACCTAGGTAAGCATTCAGGAAATTCTCATAGAATGAATAACAATAGAGTAGCCAAACATAATTAATAACAGAACAGCCTACCTAAAAACAGAAATAGCCTAGAGATGTAACCATGCAAGATGTTACATCTAACAACACAACATGCACCCTTACTTTCCTTGAAAGGTAGAATCTGTAATGTTGTCAAACAGCGACCTCTAGGCAAAGGAGCCCATCTTGGTGTTGTGCTTTGTTTACATTTTTAGTTTTTGTCTGGTGTGTGGGTTGGATTTCAGTGGGTATAGGGGAGGGGTTACTATTGCTGGCCACACCTCAGGCTCTGCCAAATTCACAGTATAACTAGACGTGTGTGGGTATATCCCCGAACAGCCCGAATTCTCAATCCACCTTTTGACCATGCCCCTAATCTGAGCCGTTGAGGAGTAACTAATGTTTTTAGTTTAATGAGAATAGCGCGAGGCAATTGGCAAGATGCATGGAGCAAGATGACTCAGAACCTCACAGTCCTCCTTGCTATCGTATGGCAAACATATTTGTCAAGTTTGGTGGAAATTGGACAGTGCATTCACAAGCAACAAATCATTTCGTGTTTACCATGCGTTTTTCCGAAATTTTATTGGATTTCGCGGTCATTGGCCAATCAATTATCTAATTGACACATTTGAAGATGTTAGTCCCCAGATTCCACACAGCAAGTTTGGTGAGAATCAAGCGAGGGGGAGTAGGGAAAAAAGTATTTTTCCAATAATTCAAGATGGCGGAAATTCCAAGACGCTTTCAAAGAATTCAAAGACTTCATAGGTCTTTTTGGCATCTTTGTTGTGCATGAGTAGACGCATCTCTGGATACCAGTTTCATGACTATATGACTAACAGACTAGGAGATAAACTAATTGGAAAATTGAAGGTTCAGCCTGATGGTGGCGCTAGAGGTAAGGTCATGGGGTCACCAACATCAATAGGCTTCTTCCACAAGGGGTCATGAATTTGCACAGCAAATTAGAAAAGATTTGAATGAAAGTTGTTCGAGATACACTCATTCTAAAATTTTAAGTTTGGTCTGATGGTGGTACTGGAGGAAAGGTTATGGGGTCACCAAAATCAATAGGCTTCTTCCTCTAGGTGTCATGAATGTGCACAGCAAATTATAACTTATAACTCCAATAGCTTTCATTCAAAACTTTTCAAATTTGCGGTGCGCATTCATCACCACCATAGGATGAACTCTATTTGATTGACTTTGGTGACACTATGACCTTTCCTCTAGCACCACCATCAGGCCAAACTTTCAATTTTCACATTAGTGTATCTCTAGCAGCTTTCATCCAAATCTTTTCAAATTCGCGGAGCACATTCATGACCCCACGAAGGAGAAATCTTTTGACACCTTGTGACCCCATGACCTTTCCTCTGGCACTACCATCAGGCCAAACATTCAATACTCAAATGAGTGTCTCCTGATCTGATTTCCACCAAACTTGACACATATATTTGCCTTACCATAGTAAGGGGGCCTGTGAAGTTCTGAGTCATCTCGCCTCATGATGGCGCTATTCTCATAAAACTAAAAACATTAACTCCTCCTCAACGGCTCAAATTAGGGGCATGGTCACAAAAGGTGGATTGAGAATTTGGGCCGTTCAGGGATATACACGCTGTTGGCCACCAACAGCACATGTCTAGTTTTGATAACTGAAACAAAGAAAAAAACAAGGTTTGAACATCTTAATTATTTCATCATTAGGCATTATTTTACTTGAGAGTGGGGGGAAAACAAAGGCAGGACTACTTTGTGCAATCCAATTAGAGTGCAGCATAGTAATCGACATCCATAATGAGCCCTCTTATTTCAAGTCTTTGCTGTATCCAAGGCATCAAAAAGTCCTTTGATGTGACTCGCAAGCACCCTGTTAGATTCGACTGTGTACGAAATGTTGGTGGCCGTAAAAGGGCTGGGAAGACATTCCCCTTCCTCCTTATGGTGCACGGCCCCTGGTTCAAAGAGAGACCCGACAGCCCGATGCCTGCAGGTTTATGGGATTAGACTGGGCCTGTGAGACGCACAGCCTGTTCGGTGAGGCCTCGGGGGCCGATTTCTCTCTCTGTGTCTCTCTATCTCTCTCTCTCCCCCTTTCTCTAAAATAAAAAAAAAACATACAGGAAGGAAGGAAGAGCCTCCATATACCATAAGGCCCTCCAGGCTACCACTACAGACCTGCTGGGCCCTTGGACTCCCATTTATAATCAATCCCTCTCTCTTTCTGTAGGTCCTGGGGAGTCGGGTTCCACTCTGATTTTACTCCATTGTGGCCACTCAGTGAAGATCAAACTATTAAGTATTACGGCCAAACCGTATTGTGTGGGTTCATAATATTTGATGGAGGGATAGATTTAATTATTTTAGTGTTACAAGCAATGCAAGTAAATATTTTAACTTAAAAATGTGTTTTATATCATAATGTTCACTCGTTTCCATGACACCGACTACTATACCCACAAGCCTTGCTGATGTTCGACCAATCACAAGAGCACACCTACTCTGACGTTGGTATGCTTTCATCTTGTTCGCTATCGCGCCATTCACCGCCATTCACCGCCATCTTTTTTTTTCATTGATTGCTTTGAACAATTATGTCCAAAGCTTGAAAACTATGGCATTGAAAAACAATCTGAGTCAGGCGATCATGAGTTTGTAATTCCAATAGTGTATCCTGTCTGTTGTTTTGACTATTTTTGATTTGTAACGTTGCACTCTCAGCTACACAGTGTTCGCTCAAGACTGGTCCTGAAATGTAGTCCCTTGTTCATTTGGGAACACAGTCTTGTACCCATGATGTCATTTTTCTCAAATTTCAAAACGCAAATCTAATTTAATTATGCTCAACTCTGCTCCCATAAAATTTCAGACCAATTGAATAAGTGGAACTGTATAAACCCAGCTACCTTGAGAAACTCCCTGTAGTAGAGACCATAGGTAAAACTCTTCTCGAACCAGGTGGGGCTTGGAACTATCACATGACTCCCCAGGTCTATGTATCTCTCTCTCACAGACACACCCACACATAACAGACACATACAAGTACGCATGCGCAAGCACACACACACACACACACACACACACACACACACACACACACACACACACACACACACACACACACACACACACACACAGGATAACCATGAGGAATGAGTGGACAGCCAGACTATGGGGAATAAAAGCCTAACAGTAAACAGTATTTAAAAAACTGTTATGAGAATATATAATAACATGGCTACATTTATAGTATAGTTTGAGTGAGGAAAGATATACAATAACTGCAACACTCTCCTTCGTGTTGGTGGAATAGATGTTTGAGTAAATGCTTGATGTCCTCCTTGTGAATCAAATGTAAATTGTCTGTTTGCTCAGTGAAAGGCCCGTTCCCTGCACTAGGGCATGAAGCCAAGGTCAGCGAGTTCTGCTTTTCTTGCAGAGACTGACTCATTTTAGTGCCAGTAATGGCTAGATAAACATAGAGCAATGATTTTAGCATCCTAGTGTACTTTTACATCTCTGATCTATAGTCCAAGCATAAACAAATGGGTAGCCCCGACACACACACACACACACACACACACACACAAACAAACAAAAAGAAGGAGATATTTGTTGAATATAACCCACAATTATATGATAAAAAAAATAGACTAGCATAATTGTTTCTCACCTCATATTATCAGAATCAGAATCGGGTTTATTCAACAAGTATATTTACACATACAAGGTATCTGGCTTGGTGCTTGCTCAAACAAAGACGACAAAAACATCACATATAGAATGATAGAAAAAATTATAAGAAATGTATATATATATATTAGGGCTGAAAGATTTTGAAAAAAAATCAAATTGCAATTATTTTGACTGATAATACAATTGCGATATGATTCACGAGATTAGAGGGAATCATAATTTTTGCATCATTATTCTCATTTTCATTGAAAAATATTAAAATTATCATGGTGTGATTTTTGTGAGGATCTGTACCAAACAAAGATGTTTTCTTAAGTCTGTTGAATATGGTTTGTTAACCGGGATGTCTCTGCAGCACTGCAGTACTTAATTTATAATGGTACTTTGACACATATTTTGCCTTTAACAAATATTGCACTGATTAAAAATATTAAGGACAAATAGGAGTATATGCAATATACTCATATACTCATATATATGTTTGGGGTATTCTGCAAATGCAGTGGGGCAAAGGATCAAGAATATACAATTCTAAACAGGTAAATGTAGGATTTCCACCACATAGGCTACTTTCCACAGATTGTGTTACAACAGATACATACAAAGAGGAGGACAGAAGATGATCAAACCTTGTTGAATATGCCCTGTGCCATCAGGTCATCTCAAGACACAGCACAAGCTCAAGACCGCCATCTAGTGCCCATAAAGAGTAAGACATCTCTTAAAGCTTTGAATCAAAGGAAACACAAATTGATGCGAATATTACTAATATATATTATATATACATTTTTCATCACTCCACATTGAGTATGTCTTGTGCATTCAGCACATTCCACAATCATCAGTGACCACATTGAAATGAATGACGTCATTCTGCTGCATATGATTTATTATCCACTCCAAATTGACCGAAGAGGTTTTCAATATACACACATGAAATATAAATGCCAAGTCATACATCTCACTGGTAAATTCATCAGTCCAGCTCCAGAAATAACTGCTGTAAGACATTCTCACATTGTTCTCGTTAGAGCCGCATAGAGGATGAACAAGAGCCCAGTTGAATGGAGGAACCTGTTGAATCAACAACAATCTCTTTAGCACAGGAGAGAACATTAATTTCACTAATTGAAAAAGAAACCTCCCTGTCCACTATTGTGTAAAATAAGTTTTTGTATGAGGTACAATTTATTTGGAGTCTCAGAGCTTTTGCCTACTTCTCTGGTCAGGAAAACATATAAAGAAGCATACTATCCACATGAGTGTGTGTGTGTGTGTGTGTATGTATGTGTGTGTGTGTGCAGACACACACACACATACATACACACACACACACACACAAGAGCGTGCACACAGAGAGAGAGAGAGAGAGAGAGAGAGAGAGAGAGAGAGAGAGAGAGAGTGGGAGGATAGGGCACGGTTGTAGTGGGCAACTGCAAAGAGAAGTCTCTGTAAACAAACCGATACCAAACAGACGGAGAGCGTGCGTCACACCACTGCCCCTGAAAGGCAGCCCTTTATTTCTTCCACTTGCACAATCCCAGTTGTCTCCAGAAGCCAACCAGTTTAGAGGTAATTACTTGTGTTTTCTCAGAAGGTGGTTACTTTGCCACACTTGGCAGCCATTGTCACCGGCCTTGCTTTACATTCATCAGTTGCACAAAGGGGAGAAGTGCTGGATTGATGATGAGCCCTCTGTGGCCCAGGGGGAATTTAAAAGTTCTTGTATGAGCCTCTTTCAGGAGATTAACTTGCTATAAGGGCTACCTGCCATGGACACATTCCCCGTATTCATGGTGTGGGCACAAAGAGGTTTTTTTTTTTTTTTTTTTTTTTTTTTTAAATTTTTTTTTTTTTTTTTTTTTTTTTAACAGGGGCCACAGCTGCATGAAAGCAAATGGTGAATGGGGGATAATAGTCACAAAAGACAACAAACCTCAAGTGTAGAAAAATAAAGTGTCCCCTTGGATGGGAGGCTCCCATTCACGGCCCAGACCATTCCTTCTTTTGACCATTGAGGATCCGGCCACTCCGCCACCAAAGGCCCCAATCTAATTATTTTTGGACAAGACATGTTGTGGTGAAAACTGGCAAAGAGAGAGCACCACTCTGGAGCAAAGTGCACTTTAATTCAATCGTTCTATTTGTCAGATTCTCCTTGAAATGGACGTCACACACCAGAGCACCAACACAATCGGGAAGCTGCTGGCAAAGCCTAAGGCCCCTCTCCTAGCCTGAAGAAACACACATACTACTACAAGAAATAGTAGAAGGCCTATGTGTTTTTAGGATGTCTCAATA
>OMKL01137503.1:0-11928 GCA_900302295.1 Parasudis fraserbrunneri
CGGTGCATTGCATCGTGTAATAGTGCAATACTGTGTAATAGTGTCATATTGTCATAGTGTAATAGTGTGTAGTAGTGTAATAGTGTTATAGTGTATTGGTGTGTAATAGTGTGGTAGTGTGTAATAATGTCATAGTGTAATAGTGTAATAGTGTAATAGTGTGTAATAGTGTAATTGTGTCAAAGTGTGTAATAATGTAATAGTGTGTAATAGTATAATAGTGTAAAAGTGTAATTAGAGCTATAAGCTCTACAGGCAATATAGGCTACTTTCATAATGTAGTTTGTGTGATGAATCACAAAAGCTTCTATTGTGCTATGTGTTATTTGTTTCTCTTTATACTTAGTATGATGTAACCTACAATTTAATCAAACTTTTCAACATTTTACATCTTCATTAAAAATGAAGATGAAGTTCACAATGAGTGCAGCGGGTGACACAAAGGGTGTTTTTCCCCCCTCTTTAAGACGCACTGAACAGCCCCCTCTAAGTGCTGTTTTGGGAGATGCGTGTGAAAAATGAGAGAACCTTTTGTAAGATTGCACTTAGAAAACGCTCTTTACCTCTTAAGGTTGATCTATGCGGAAGATGAGGCCAGCAGGACTGCGGAGGAGAGAAAGAAAGGGGGAGAGAGACAAGCACTCAAACCCACACACACACACATGCCTCACATTAGAGGGCTGACATTTTGTTAAATGTCAGTGTCTTTAGTCCATCCAGAACATGGAGCGAAAAAAAACAAAAAACAAGCCTCTCCTACACATTCTTCTTCCAGTCTAGTTTGACTCCTTGTACAGTTCCTTCTCCTTGTATCGTATTTTATCAGCCTGCTTTGACGTTGCCTCCCACCATAATCGAGAGTTCGTATATTTTGAGACTCCGTAGTACAATGAAGTATCCAATAATAATTAAAACATTCGGTTTAAGAGTAGCAGAGTAATGCGCTAGCTAAGCCAGCGAAGTAGCTTTTCCGGGAATATACAACATGTAAAGGACGATATTGTGTGTGTCTCTTCCCAGGTCTGATGTACATGCTTCTGAAGCACTTGGTGGACAGGTACAACATGTACTACGCCTACCTGCCCTCCAAGCTGGACAAGAAGATCCACTCCGGCGCCGTCACCCAGGTGGTGGCGGCACCGATCCTCTGTCTCTTCTGGCTGCTGTTCTTCTCCACTGTGCGCACCGGTAAACGAACCTTCAGATACAGTTTATTCCAAATGTTCTCACGTGTGTGTGTGTGTGTTTTTTTCAGTGCCTTCTCTGATTGGAAGGTCCAAAGTCTTGTCAGTTAGTCGATTTTATTTTCCGATTTTTCCCGCATTCTCCTGTGTGTGCGCGTAAGACTGGTTTGTGTCGAATTGACTTGGAAAATGTGAATATGGACCTCTTTGCAGACTCTGATCGTGCGTCTTTACACACAGATATGCCAGATGTGTCTTGGGGGAAGGGAAAGTAAAGACATGCTACATCAATATCATTGTGAAGCAGATTCCCCATGGTGTATTTTACATGGAGAGTGTCCTCTTTTCCTATCACAATGGTGGGGGGGGGGGTTGTTTTATTTTCTGATCATTTCCCACTCTCTTCTTTTAACCATTGATAACCATGGATGATTTAGAAGGAGACAGTGATGCTTCCTCAGCATCCAACAAATGATGCCAGAGCTTTTATTTCATTTTTTTAGAGAGTTATGAGTTACATCATAATTGTGTGGTGAAAGTAAGTGCATCAGGGAGTAATGGGTTAAGCCACAAAAATCAAACTCAAAGTCAAAATGGGCCACTTTCGTTCTAATTGTTACAGACATCAATGACATTAATTAATAGCTGGATTTTTCATTTCTGTCAAAGACCTGGGGAGCCACGTGGTAGTTCTAAGTAGGTATTTTGGAGTTTTTTGACCACTATTGGTGGAATATGCATCAATGTATCAGTCGGGACCTAAAGTGCAAAGCGCAGGTTCAAGTTCTCTGCTAATGACCGGTGTCTCCTTGCTGTGTTCTGGGCCACAGGTTTTGTCACGCCAACCTCCATGTTCACCCTGGTGGTGCTCATTGTCACCATCGTGGTGTGCCTCTCGCACATGTGCTTCGGACACTTTAAGTACCTCAGCGCTCACAACTACAAGGTACGAGTCACCATGCACAAGGTAATCGAACTTATATTAACCTGCACACAAGGTAGTTAGGCCGGGGGTTCTGTTAATATCATCATACATTGTCTTTCTGATGTCTCTCTCTCTCTCTCTCTTTTTCGTCCTCGCCTCTCTTTCAGATTGACACCAAGGACACGGATGCAGACGGAGTTGAGAATGGACGCCCAGTTCGTCCCCCGTCCTCTCCCTCAAGCAAATCTCAGGTATGTGGATCGAGTGATTAGCGGTTGTATAGGGTATCCACTACTGCAGCGTTTTTCATAGTGTGGGTTTGGGACCCAACGGGTCGTTCTTGGGAAGATCAAAGTGGGTCCCCGAATGATTCTTCGGAAGGATCATATGAAGTCAAAGCCCTCTCAGGTCCATAGAAATATAATATATGTTGAATAAAACACTGTCGGCGTTCAGTGTTCTAAAAGCAGGATCGTTTATTTTCTCCTATTAGCGTAGACAATCATCTGCCAAATCAGTTTTGGGTCACAGGAGTGTGAGTTTTTGATACAAGGACTGAGTATGTGAAAGATGGGCATGTGTTTTACATGTATTGTATAAGAGGTTTCTTTTATGTTCATCGTTTATACAGGTTGCCATTATTTATTAACAAGTTAACAGCTTCTTGGGGTTGGTAATTCCTGTATTATGAGTCTTAAGTCAAACTCTTCAAGAATCTGTGTGAATTTCACCCCAAAATGCACAGTATATAGCCAGACAAATGATAAAACAGGGCTCGGAATAATTGTCATTTTTTTTTTTTTTTTTTTCAAACAACAGCAGCAGCAGATGTACATCGCCCAAGTCCTGCAGGATCCGAACTCCGACGAAACCGGGGTGGGCAGCGGGGAGGAAGACCGCGGCTCCTCGCAGGACGAGGAGATGCTCAACGGCGGGAGCGGCATCAACGAGGCCGACTTCCAGTCGGGGGAGGACAGCCTGATAGCCAACGAGGTCCACCAGTAAATCGGAGCAGCTAAGGGATGGGGGGAAGGAAGCCGGGAAAGCGAATTGGAAAGGAAAAGGTTGAGAAGGAGGAGCCCACCACGAAAAAAAAAACACATTAGCAAACATTGGTTCCAAACATTTGTCCACAGAGTTGTTGGAAATCTCACATGTCATAATTGCCATGGCAGCCACACCACACACACACACACACACATGCAGACGCACGCATGTACATTTATGTAAACAAAGGCTCCATACACATCACTCTCGCACACACACACACTCATTTGCGGTGATGAATGGTCTACGGAACCTCAGATGGCGCTGGAGTGTGCTATTTCATGGATTGCTCCTCCCAGTGAACTCAAGACTCAACCCCAACACAACAACACCCCCGACGCTGGCTTCTCATTCACTCGTGATTCTACTCGAGTCGTGTGCATCATGTGGAAATCCCCCCCCACGGAGCCATCGGAGACTTAACTTCACGGTTCCATAGATCGACTCTGTATGACTGTATAATCAGAAAGCCAAAAGTTCTTCTTTTGTTTTTTTTTGTTTTTTTTTCTTGTTTTTTTTCTCTCTCGGGGGAGCGGGGTCGGGGACTGAAAATCGTGCCTGGTCTGGTTTCTGCTTCGTCTGTGTCTATTCTCACGCGTGTCTTGTGACCTGATGCTCCACAGTGGATGACTCAATCGGAGCCTTTTGGTGGGACAACTCCTGCTTTAACAAAGGTGGAGAGAACTTGACTTGAGGGTTGACCGTATGGAAATCACGCTTCAAGATCACAGAATTTTCTTTTATTTTCTTTTATTTTTTATTCCAAGCCAAATTGTGATTCTCGATTATTAGAATGCTAGGCAACCTAAATTCACAACCTCCTATTTCTCCCAGTCAAGAAGCCTTGCTTTGTCCAAATGGATTACAGTCTCTCTCTCTCCCTGCATATAACATATTTTCCTGTGGGACTCGAGAAGGTTGTTGGTGAGATGTACAATGCATTAAAAAGGTCATGGATCGAACTCTTTGTCTCACGCTGTCACACACACACACACACACACACACACCTCACTAAGATGTCACCATTCTGTCATTAGATGCACATTTCAAGGGGGAAATATGCTGATGTCACCAGTTACATCTATAGTGACAAACTATATTGGCCTGCAGATATCGATCACTGAATATGTCAGCTTTCCTCTTGTATCGTGGCAGCACATCTCTTACCATGTTGAATAATAGACACATCAGTCCCCCGTTTCCCCTTTGCATCCCACTCTTTCTCCCTTTCAAATGGGTTGTTTCTTGTGGGATTAACTCTACAACGCAGGAGACAAGCCACTCTTCTTCTACACTTTTTTGATTTCACCTCTACTACCTTAAACATAGGGGATAGTATGTCGTGTCAGGTTTAGTAGGCTAAATCACGATTCCAGCAAGAGCACTTTTTTTTTTGTTGGAGAAGTTGGTTCCAGCCGTGCTTTTCATTTGATGGTCTACCGTAAATGTACGAGGTTGTCAGGACCCTCAAAGGAAAGTTTGTTTTAGCCCGTGGTTTTTAAGTGTGCAACGTTACATCAAATGAAGCAGCAAACGCCAACCTACATCGTGAGGGATTCAACTATACCCACTTCACCAAAAAGCATCTAAACCTAAGATGTTTAGTACTCACCACTTCTTTCCATATTGGCCAGTGTTTCTTCATTCACACGTGCCCCTAAACCCCCCCAATAGAACTAGTAAATAAAAAAAAAAATGTCTCCATATTCGTATGAAAATGTCCATGCTTGTGAACCATAAACACACAAAAAAAATGTTGTCCTATAACAAAATGTACAGTTTTCATTTATGTGTTTATCACTCTTTTGTTTGACTGCTTGTCGGCTGGTGCCTCTTTATGATTGGAGGGGAGGAAAGAGGAACCAAGTGTAGGGATCATGTGTGAGAGAGGTGGCAGGGGGGAGACAGTATGTATACTCTATAGGGATGCACCGATCCCACCTTTTTTTAAAGGTCCCCTATCCTAAAAATGGCCTTTTCCTGTGTTTTGCGTCCTGTGTTTTGTGTTGTCCCAACACTGAGAAAATGTGAAATATGTACTTCCTGCAGTTCAGCTGTGACAAGAACCCCTCCTTATTAAAAGAAGCCATTCAGAATTGCAGCCACAATCGACGTAGTATAATGCCAGGCCAGGAGTGCACACTCACAACATGGCGGCTTGCTCGTAAACTTTCTCTTTTTCCACCTAAACGGTTCACTAAAATATGTTTCTGTCAACATTTTAGGCGATATAAATAGGATATGCAACCGCTGGATCTTAATAAATATTTGATCTGCAACGCCTAGTTTTGACAGTTTGATCTGAATTACGTGAGCCAGGCGTGTGCTGCAGTTCCTGGGTGGTGCATGTGTCGTGCTACAGACACAGAAACAGCCCGTCAAGGACAGGACTGAAACAGAGTGGTACTAGAGGCATGCTAGAATGCATAATCTGAGTGGTATTTTCTGCAAAAAACTTAAAAGACATGTGTTGGGGACTTCAGAGACCTATATTAACTTGTTGAAAAGGAGAAGAATATGGGACCTTTAATATGGATACCAATACAGATGCCTAAACATTGAATATCTGCCAATACAGCATACCGATCCAATATTTTTGTAATTCAAATTTTAAAAATGATATATAAGATAAGATATACGATATGATTAATATACTTTTTTTTATCAAACAGCTGCATGCTACATGCATCATTGTGATCAATCCAAAAGCAATACAACCAACCGAAGCAAGATATTTTCATTAATTTTCAATATAAATCTGCCTAAACAGCTGTAGTCAAATAATGGCTTGGTAAAGTCATATGTCTCTCATAACCTCTTATAAGATGTTTTACGGCCTCTGTGGTGCCTTTCTCAAGCCTGACCAGTTCAAGTAATTAGTCCCATTCCCATCACCGTTTTGATCGACAAACCTAGGTCTAGGTTTAGTTTTTGCTGTGCAGCCTAGCTTGCAAGGCAAAAAAAAAAGCCTTGAATCTAAGAAAGATTAATTGTAGCTAGGTCAGCGAGTCTGCTACTTTAGATCGTTAGCACACAAGTCAATGTGGTTAACATTAGCAGCTCGAGAGAATGCAGCCGACAGACTGGTCTCTAAAAAACGTCAATAATTCAATACTTCCAATAATTCTAATCACAGCTATTAATATAATACAAATATAATATTAAGCGGAATCGGATCCAATCTGCGGGGAAAGCAGGGCCATATCCCCCGTCTTCTCCACTGAGGAGGAGCGGAGGAGGATGCATTATGACAGCTAGATGATGGATGGGATCGGACCAACTGTAGCTGATGCAGATCGATAAAATGTTGCTGGTATTTGGCCCGATACCGATACGGGGTATTGGATCAGTGCATCCCTACATGTATACGAAGAGTAGATATTATGTGGAGGTACGATAGCTATTCCCACTTTTAATAAAGTATCACTTCTAAGGCTCTCTTAAGGCGAGGCACCCCAGTTGAAAATGGTGATTTTGGCTGGATTGGACAATTTTTAGATATCATATTTTGCCTCTATAACTACTGCAGTTTCATAAAACATATAAAGCAATCATCAAAAGCAATTATATATATTACATTTTCACATTTTTGTATGAGCTGCATCATGCACACCAAACTACAAAACTTATAACGGCCATTTTCTTCAAATGACATTCACTTTATGCAAAACACTTTTTTCACCTTCATTTGTAGATAGTGCCGCACAATTTGACTTGTACTTCTTAACAAAAATACCTGGTAAATTACAGATGCTTTTTTATGTATATATTTTGTCATTTACATTTTATGGGGTATTTTATGTGAAAGGAATAGCGAAAAATCAAAATTTTTCTTCCTATACATAGTATTTTCTTTTTTATAACTCATGATAGAAACAACATTTTTGACAAAACCTCTAACCAGCTATTTAGTTATTCATCACATTGAAACAGAAAAATTAATATTAATTAAATTAATTAAATATTAGCTCATTTGAGTATGTTAATAACGAAATATATACAAGTCATAATTCAAAAGATTGCTTATTTTGTATCCAAATTCAATGTATAAAGTTTTATTCTGATAGGATGAAAGGATTTTTTTTCCCCTACTCAACTGAGGTACCTCCCCTTAAAGTGCTCAGGATGTTTTGATAACCACCAACTTCATGCAATGTTAAATTCTACCCGGCCGTAGAATCCCGAATTGTTATGAATAATACCTTCAAATCATCAGAGGGACTTTAAAAAGTCAAGACTTGGGTTGTACTGGATATTGTAGCCTTAGCAGAATCCAACTCCTCAGGATCCGCTGATGGAGAAAATTTTTTTGTGATATACTGTATATAAAGTACCAATAATTAATGCTTCCATTTTCTTTTGTTTATCCCATCAACAATTAGGGTGCAGTGCTGTTTAGGTTTAAAGGAGAATATCATTACATTGTGTCTCCGAGGTGCAGTCGAAGTGCAAGCAAATGTTTAGACGAAGTTAAGTAAAAAGAATCGTACATGGTGGCCTGGTCTGGTTACAGATGTTTAGCACGTGAGCCACCTTCTATCTCCCCCTGCTGTTTGGTTGGAGAAATGTGAAGCTCCAAATGCAACTGTATCCATGCGTTAGTTTGGTTTGACCAATCCAAAGTTTTACCTAACTTTTACACCCTAGACATCGAAGTAGTTTTCCCTCGTTCCCTTCAGTTGGATTTCATATGCACTGTATTGAAATATGCTATTTGCACTTATACCAGCCCTATGTTTTTAAATTCATGCAAACAGCATTTCAATGGTGGTGAATTTGGATGCAGTCATAATCCTCCTTATATATTAATGTGCCAGAGTCTATGGGTCTGGACTTGCTGTTGGGGTAACAGACCATCCCAAACAGAGAGAGGGTGTGCACTGATAGTGAACGTTCACCAGAGGCCACTGTACACCTGTGTGTATGCATTTTTATAGACTCATAAATCTCATGTTTTGAGCTTGTTGTCTCTGCAAAAATCTTTATGACTTAACAATAAAAGAATGGCGAACCAGTTTGCATTAGGAAAATTGGCAACAGATGCTTTAAGCAAACACTAAAACTACTGTTTCAGCACAGTGACTTAAGGGGGGGAAATAGTCTCAGGTGTTCTTTGTTTTCCCAAAAAACAAAAAACAAATGTTTACATCAGTGTAACAACTCAATGTAATAACTGCGCATAATGTGATAAGAAGGTGTAATAAAAACTCACCATGTAATCTGCTTATAATGTAATACAAATCTTGAAATCATAATTTAATAACTTTTTGCACATAATGTAATAAGTTATTACGCTATACACATGTTATTATGTTTTGAAGTGAGTACCACCTTTTGTATGAATTATGTCATAACTTTGATGCATAATATAATATCAAACTAAAATCCCTTCAGCAAATATTTGATCACATGTTTTACTGATAATGTGTCAAAGCAGATACTTGAATTCAATCAACTCACCCCCTCAATTCAATCAACTCACCCTCTCAATTCAATCAACTCACCCCCTCATACACACACTCACCTTTTAGATTTTTGCCGTGTTTGTTTGTCTTAACAACATACCTCAAAAAGTAATGACCGGATTTCCATGAAATTTGCTGTGCACGATCATATAGAGGAAGAAACATATTGATGTTGGTGACTATGTAGTCCGCGATATTAGATTTTCCACAATTTCGATTTCTTTTGCAAATCCCTTTGTTCCCATCTCTGCTTTTCACCCGATTCTGAAAACGTATGAAACTTTCTGTGAGGCATCTAGGCATCAACATCTTTACATTTATAGACCTCTCATGTATTTTTCTGGCCAAATAAGGGAGGGCAGTTCCTTCAGCATGGAAAAATTAATGGGTTATTAAATTAGCTTAGTCTGTGCTTCTTCTTCCTGTAAAATGTCACTTTACCTCTCACTCCAAATGCAGTATAAAGGACAAAATTACTGGTAAATTGGAAAGGAAAACAGTTAATTTTGCCATAGACGGAAAATAAAGATACCGGAGCTTTGTCTGGTTATTTTCCCCCCAAAATTACAACACTTTAGAAGTCTATTATTTACATCGTTTATAGGCCAAACTATCTGGACGTCAGATACAACTGAATGAATGCATGGTAAACAGGCAGTGTACGCATTGTCTGATTTGCACCAAACTTGATAAATTTGTTTGTCCTATAATAGTGAGGCAAGTCATTTGGTCTCATGGTGCCACTATTCTCACGAAACTAAAAACATTCACTGAGCAACTTCATCGTGACGATCACGATGACATTTGAAATGTGCTGTCCCTTTGTGACATCCTACTGATGGTATCAATATGTACTATTTTGATTGTTGATACGCGAAACTGTATGACCCCCCCCATATCCAATCAAATGCTTTTACCGTGTAAAATGTGGAATGTGAAAGCAACAGCAGAGGGGGGAGCTTGTTCAACCATGGCAGCCATAACATATGGTAACATAAAATAATAATAAATAACTTTGATGCATAATGTAATAACTGAAACAGCTTTTCAAATAGTTGTAGTACATTTTGATGAGCTATTCAACTGATCATATGTCATAGCAGATACCACTTAAACCCTTGACTATTGCACAATGACAGTTGTACTTTTCCACACCCATATACCCACTTTTTACATACAGCTTTGTACCCATCCTTTAGTAACAACCACAACGTGCACAGGTTCACTTTCACGCTGAGGTTTGACGTTTAGACCTTTGATTATAGTGCCACCATCTGGCCAGTTGGTGTAAATATTGTTGTGATGAATTGGCACACCACTTATTTATCATTGTGTCAAATCTAATGTCTTAGTCATGGTAAACAATACCTTGTTTGACCGGCAGATGAACTTATACTAACTGCTGGTCACATAAATTGACTCGTGTGTGTGTGTGTGTGTGTGTTAACCTGTGTGTGTGTGTGGCATAGAGATACATAGAGTGAGCATTTCCGATCTACACAAAAGTGTTGCCACTGTTAGCGCGCCATTAGAGTCAAATTCAGAAAACTCCACCTGTTTTCTACCCAGAAGACAACACTGCTTCTTCCTCGTTTAAGATTCAGTGGTGGTTGGAACACTGAATTTCACACATTACTGCCACCCAGTGGAAAGAGTGGTTGGAGGGATCTCCTCTTTACGGAATAAATCAGAGCCTCTAGGTGGCAGTATACACATGAGAACAGTCAATCTGAAAAAGGAGCTCATCTGCCCCACATGGTGTCGGGCCATGAACAACGGTGTGTGTGTTCACTCTTGGCACGTGCCATGGCGGTATCCGTGCTCCCGCTTCGTTTCGCTTTCTCCACTGCCGACTGAGCCATACCGTTTTAGCTACAGCTAATCGGCTAGCTAGTCGGTATCAGAGGTACTATCCGCGTGATACTGCAGATCGTTGATTGGTCAATGGAAATCATCACAAATATGTTCATGTTTGGGGCTAAAACAAGATCACCGCAACATAAATGACCACACCAGTTAACCACTGGGATGTCTCCATTTATAAACCATTACAGCACACCGGATAATTCGCCACATCCAATTCAAAACGACGGCTGTGACCGGTCTCTTAAAATCATCACAAGTATTTGTATTTAACTTTTAAAGCAAATAAAAAAAAAAAAGCTTTAAAAGCTTTCTGGCCATGCCAGCTGTCTTGTTTCGCCAAATAGCGAACATTGTAAATACTTCACCTATAAACACAACACTTCTTAGCTTACACGATCTTATTATAACTAAGAGATTTGCTGAAAAAAAAAAAATTTGTGCATAGATCACTAGCTGTATCAACTTATAGTACGAATTTCACATGAGCAATAGCAAACATCAAAATACACCTAAACGGTTCTCTAGAATATGTTTCTGACAACATTTTAGGCAAGAAATAGGATATGAAAAAATGCTGGATCTTAATTCATATTTGATCTGCAACGCCTAGTTTGGCAGTTTGATCTGAATTTTGTGAGCCAGGCAAGCTGCAGTTCCTCTGATGACGCTTTACTCCGCTTTACTCCTCCCACCTTCCCAACTCGCTTGTGAATTGGAGAGGCGTAACAGGCAACATGGCGCGGGTAGGATACTAAATGCTTGTCATCCTGTACCATGCCATGCTGGCCAATGGAGAGGCGCTATTTATATATGGTGTGTAGGTTACTTTTAGTGATATGTTGTTCTCAGTTTGGACTCAGCAGATGGGGGCACGAGAGGAAAGGTCACCAAAATCAATAGGTTTCTTCCTCTGGGGGTCATGAATATTCACAGCAAATTTTAAGGCTGTACGACTAACAGGTCAGAAGGTAGGCTCATTTGAAAATTTTGGCCCGATGGTGGCAAGTTTTATGGCAATCCCGCAATTACTTTTTGAAATATCTTGTTCTGTTTCTTCTGATGGTGGCTCTAGAGAAAAGTCAGGGGGTCAATGGGTTTCTTCCTTTAGCAGTCATGAATGTTCACAGCATATTGTATGGCAATCTGGCTATTATTTTCCGAGATACCTTGTTCTCAGTTTTGTCTGATGTTAGCACTAGAGGAAAGGTCAGGGAGTCATCGAAATCAACAGGTTTCTTCCTCTAGATGTCATGAATGTGCACAGCAAATTTTGTGATTATACAGCGGACAGGTCAGGAAATACATTAATTTGAAAATTGAAGGTTTGGTCTGATGGTGATGCTAGAGGAAAGGTCATGGGATCACCAAAATCATTAGGTTTCTTCCTCTTAGGGTCATGAATGTGCACAGCAAATTAGAAAATATTCTAACAAAAGGTACT
>OMKL01137505.1:0-20716 GCA_900302295.1 Parasudis fraserbrunneri
AGAGACAAGAGTGTAGCACAGTGGTTCTTAACCTGGGTTCGATCGAACCCCAGGGGTTCGGTGAGTCAGTCTCAGGGGTTCGGCGGAGGTCAAGACACACATCCGACTCATAGTAAATATTAATTATTATGTTTTTGTTTTTGTGTGAAAATCATGTTTTGATGGTTTTGTTCTTTGAACACAGTGATGTTGATACACTGTTCATTTAGTGCACCAGTAAAATATATACCTATGTTTTGAATTTGAAAAAATCATATTTTATTTTTCCAATTAAGACGGGTTCGGTGAATGCGCATATGAAACTGGTGGGGTTCAGTACCTCCAACAAGGTTAAGAACCACTGGTTTAAATAAAGGTTTGAGGAGCTACAGATTGTGTATTTCCATGAATCATGGCATTTCCGACCAACATTCCATCTCTCTCTCTCTCTTTCTCTCTCTCTCTCTCTCTCTCCCTCGGTGTAAAGTCTGACATCACTAGCGTAATTTATATAGAAAATCTCTTCCCCTAAACAATTACTTAAATGTCCTGTACGGTTTGGCCTCTGCTAATCCTACTGTGTGCCCCTCATTGACCCCTCTCCACCAGATGAGGACAGTAGTATGAGTCCCGTTACTGTCATAAATAAAACCCAGGGACTTAACCTAGCTCTGCTGGACACCATCCAAGCTGGCTAAACATCAAAACCAGGGCCAATAACCTCCTGTCTTGGCACGTAACTGGTCAAGATTTGTCTCTTTCTATTCCATCTTCCCACTCATATTCTCTTAGTTTTTTTTTTTCTCTCATCCACCTTACCTAGTCTGACACATCAGACCCATGGAAAGCTACGGAAGCTCGACACGCAGAAAATTGGCTTTTTCTCATACTTTGCCGCAATGACATCACCAGGAATACACAGTAGGTTGAGACACGCCACCATGGTAAGGACTGTGAGTAAGTGACTGTACCTTTTTTTTCTTTTGCCGGGAGGGCGACTTTGTTATTATAGAGTCCCACCCAGTGGGAGATTTTTTGGTCTCTTTGCAATATAAATCCACTTGACTGCTGGATCTTCAAGTTAGTTAGAATGTACTTCTTTACAAATATATTGAATTGCAGTTAAATGAGGTAGCACATCGTCTCTTGCTCAAAATAAAAATCTAAAACTTAGAACTTGTTTATGTAGCCATTTTGTTGTTTGTTGCGTCAGAAAATATCACCATTTTGCATATAAATACATTGTAATATTTACCTAGGAGACTGGGTTTTGGCAGTAAAACTCAACTGAGTCTTTGCAATTTGGCACCCATCTACAGTTCCCATAGAGTACAACAAATACTATGCTATAGTATTTCTACTCAAGTTGAAGAAATCTGACCTGTCTTGACAGTTGGAATAAATGAGAAATGAGCAAATAAATAAATAAATACATAAATAAATAAATAAATAAATACATACATAAGAAAATTAAAAATTAGATCATGTTGAGCATCAAAGTAACCGCAAAGTGGGGAGATCGTTAAGCCTTGGTGGAGGTCTGCACTCTTACCGCGTGCATTCTTCTAGCTTACAATACATCAATAATCGCAAACACAAAGCACAGATTTTAGCGTGCGATTAATGACGTCTCAGGAAGACGTTCATTAGAACCTCTTCTCCGTGCAACGCTCGTCATCTGTGTCGCCACGATAACGGCACCGGCGGCAAAGATCACCCACACCGCCGTGCAAAACATGAAGGAGCCGGCGTCTCGCCCCTGCTCTCCTCATCTGTTGCTCCTCCTCCTCCCAAGGCTTCAGCAGGAGGTGTCGTGTTCATCGACAGCCTCTCCCCAGGGGGGAGGACTGTTCCATGAGCTGCTACTAAGGGATCAGAGTGTGGCCAGAAATTAACTGGGTATTGATTCACTGCAGAGCAGTCCCCAAGACAGCCATTTGAAGGTGCGGCACACAGGCGACTGGTCTTGCAGCCGACTGTCCTGTCACAGACCGGTGATTTGACCTGGTGTTATTTGCCCTCACTTCCTTCAGTCTCTGGACCAATTGAGAGGCCATGTACTATAACACCGACTGAGTACAGGGTACAATGTTCTAAACCACACAGGCAGTAGTAGTGGGTATTAGGTAAGTTATTAAATTGACCAGCGGGGACTGAAATATGCATGCCTTATATAATCATTATTTGATATAATGTCCTGCTTCAAACAGGGCAAACATTTTATTTTTATTTTTATTATAATTCCTCTGTAAATATGTCTGTAAGGAATCTATACGCTGTGTGTGTTAATTGCATCGGCTCAACACTTCTGCACAGCAAATCTGGCTATCTCTATTGGGTTGGATCTCTCATTCAATTGCTTATCTGTGGTTTCTTCCCTTTTTCTTTTTCTTCTCTTTCCTGTTAAGGCTTTATGGGAGCTTTTCTTTATCTTCATTGAGGGTTAAGGTCAGTGGATGTTGTTCCACGGTGGGCTGGTGAAAGCCCCCTGAGACATGTATTGTGATATTGACACAAATAAATTTGACTTGACCAAGGCGCTACCTCAGGAGGCGTGAGCTGTGACCTCGGTGACTGCTGATTGAGAAGCCCCTCCTCTCTCGACCCTCACTCTTTTCTTTCTCTCTCTCCCGGCCGGCTGACACAGGAGCAGTGTCTCCTCCATCCACCGCGTTCTTTCTCTTCTTTTTTTTGTCTTCGTTTCACCATTAATAAATACTCATCCTTTTGTTTACACCTAAACCCGGTTTGTCTGTTCCCATCTACGTTGCTTCCCCCTGAGCCGTGGGTCGTAACGACATCTATGAGGAATCTATACACCGCGGGTTAATTGGGTTGTTGCAGAGCCCGCCATCATGGGTGGGTTGTACAGTGACAGCGGCCATTAAGTTGTGTACGCAGAGTACCGGGCTGGCTGCAGACCTCCAGGGAGGCTGTGTCAGAGCCTTTTAGGGGAAGAGGAGAGGAGTGATGGAACATCTCCCGCAATATCTCTCTCTCTCTCTCTCTCCCTCCCTCCCTCCACTGCACATCTCCATCTAAATCACTTAAAGCATACCGATGATTGGCAGTCCTAAATCTGTAAATGTGCTGATTGCTCCACTAAAACGTATGAATAATACATGCCAGGCGAGGAGGAAGCTGCAATCTCTTCATGTGACCCCTTGTGTCAATAGCTACTGTATACGGCATTGGGTTTAAAAAGCATTTGGGTGATACTGCTCTCCATCGTAAGACTTTTTATGGATCAGTGGTTTGTCTTCCTCTGTGGCCATGTCACCTCTGTTTGTCTCCATTATAAGGAAGTGTCGAGCCTACACCAGAGCACTTCTACATGGAGTAACGCTGCAATATCGCACAGAACAAGGACACAAGGTGTCATCGATGAAAAGCGTTCATCGCAACATTGAATAACAATATGTATAAATATGGTTTTATACATATTGTATACAGTGTTCAATAAACTCAAAATTGAACTGAAAATGGCATAGCAGCATATCTACACTTGCATCCTCATTGAGAATGTAAGGATCTATGAATATGCAAATTGGCAACAAGCACCAATTGATATTCACCAGGAATTCCAGATCAGCAGCTTGTATTCTTTCGAGACATGTCAATGCCTACTCAGCTTTCTGTGTACGCTGAAGCTAAAGGTGTCACATTATCATATATTGGCCCACGATAGATTCGACCAGTAGTGACATCATACATATAACTCAGATTTCAGGGATGAACAGAGAAGCTCTCCCGCTCCAGGGGAAGAATGTGGAAAAGGTGACTCTGGTGACAAGTTCTGCACAAATAAGTATCTGTATATGTCAAAGTAATGCCTCCAAGAGAAGTTAACCATAGAAAAACACGTGTTTGAGTAGAGGGGATCTTTAAATCAAAACTGAATGCCGAGGGATGTGAGGCAATCTACAGCGAGAGCTGGTCGCTGACTGCAGCTGAGGATCGGGCTTTCTCCAGCAGAAGATTAGAATATCGATTTGGAACTCAAGGTAGGCCTGTCCCATGATGTTAATAGCCTGATGTCGAAGAAACCCTTTTTTTTTTTAGTTTTTGTTTTGCACAAATAACAATCTGAATTGTCAAAGTTATGCCTCCAAGAGGAGATAATCATTAAAAAAAAAACACAAAACCAGGAATATATCCCGGTAGAGAGCTGCTATGCATGATGCAAAACAAAACATCCCTTACGAAAAAGTATCATGGTAGATTGATAGTAATTTCAGTTTTACCATGGTACCGGCCATTGTATAAATAATTGACCATGGTACTGCCACAATAAAATGTATGTATCGCCATGGTACCACTTTTGAGTTTATAAATTCCATGGTATAATCCAATTTAAACACATTACGGAGAATGCACATCCCCCCAAAAAATATTCCAATTGGTGCTGGTATCACAAGAACAACTTCAGGAAAAAGAACAAAGATTATAATATAAAGCTACTCCCGTGCTTTATTTTCTCTACACCAACAATAACGTTTCACCTCACACAGGAGGCTTCTTCAATCTAATTTAAACCATGATACCGATGGTAACATCATTGTATTTCCATCATTCTTTTGGTCACTACCATCACTGTAGTGATACTTTTTTTTGAAATACCATGATACCTTTTTGTAAGTGATGTACGGGTCGAGTGCAGGTAATAACAATAATAATATGCTTATGGTTTTGCCTTTGCGAGATCATGCGAGAATCCATCTAGTCAGGCTTCAAGTCATGTGCTTATGCCAGAATCACAGTGGTTCGGACCAATCAGGAACTACTGGCACCTACGCGCAAAGAGGCTCTGCCAAGTATTTTTTTTGTGCCGGCCCTATTCCAAACAGTTTCAAGAGATGACTTCCCAGATGGTTCTGGTGGGTCCATCTGGTGGGTCAGGTTAGGTCTAAGTGGGAAAGGGCATTTTTTTCCTGTCACAAAATTAACCACTCTGTGTCATTAGGAATTTACCAGTGACTTCAGTGAAAGAAAAACGGTGTTGCCAGATGGGAAATGTTAAAGCATCGTACCAGAGGCTTAAAATTATTGCATTTTGAGGAAAATGATTGTACACAGTCATAACCAAGGGAACAAATAGGCGTAAATGTGTAATTTCAGAAAACACGTATTTATTGAGACAAACAACTCTTTGACACCGCATACAAATCTAGCCACATTGTTTAAAAACAAAATCAAATTTAAAAAAAATTGCTGATGTAGTTATATGTTGCGTGGAAGCGGGTGGTCATTTGGGACTCACTCAAATAAAAATGTCCCAATGTTGAAAACAAAAGCATAGCTGTTCAATAAACTAAAGGCTATATGAGTAAACACCAGTTGTAGCCTGTTCAGCATCTACATGGACTTCATCTCAGCAACAACAACAACAACAACAACAACAACATCAACACAAGGCTTTACTGTCACAGCCTGCAACAGGCCATCAAGTAAAACTGAGGTTTCTTTCCCACTCATTCATGTACGTTTGTGGGCGACGCTTACTTTCTTGTCTGTTCCGACAACACATCTGCCCTCCTCTTCACCTCTGCCCTGTCCTCACCCTCCTGTTCATCAACACTCGTTTTCTTCATCCACATGGATGCAGCAGTAAGCCACCTCTTGGATGCAGACTCTCTTCAAGTGAAACGAGCCAGCCAGCACCGCCACATGTTCACATCGCCTTCATCATGACAAGCAGCATGATTGGCTGGAAAGTGAGAGGAGATGTGTAAACACAGACAAAGGATCCATATTTTACTATCCTGATTGTGTCTGGAAACTAGGCAATTAAAATGAGGTAGCCTGGACTGATTACTGATTACAACTACTTGTACGAAGTGCCCCCCCCCCCAAAAAAAATGATCAAATGATTGTACGTTATGAGACTTTTGGTATTATTGATCGTACATCTGGAAGCGCTGAAGAAAAATGATGATAGCTATACATGAGGGATTCTTAGATAGGGATGGCTCCCCAATCAAAGAGATAGTGGTCAGGTATTGTTTGTCTTGTTCGTCCCCGTAATTAGACTTTCTCAAAACAGACTTTGATGAGGTGAGGCTACTTAAAAACATAAATGAAAATATAAGTCATTTTGTTAGGCCGTGAAGACAAAGTAAACAATACATTTAACTTTTTTTTTTTTTTTTTTTTTCATAAAATCAAAATGAAACAGAAACAAAGCCTGAAATAAATTTAAAATGAATTGGCTCTGAAGGACAGTCATTTTCACTGCATGTAAATACCCTACTTGTATGTATTCTAAAAAATCTATTTCAGGCAGCGAGTGGGTTCTACCAGACACTAAAGTAGAGTCTGGGTCCAAAACGGGTGCCTAAATGCAGCTTCAGCCCCTCTTTTCCAGCTTCAGCCCCTCTTTTCCAACATAACATAAATTCACTCTAAGCATCAAGCCACATTTTAAATATTTACCTTTATTCCTGGTATTTATCTAGTTGTGTGATGCCTCAAAATATTTTCTTGTTTTTACCCACAGTGATTACAGAAGACTGACACGAATTAGAATAATCGTAAGTCACCCAAACAATCCTCTCCTCTTTGCAAAGCAAGGCTAAGCACCCGGGAATTCCTTTTTACCTCATCCATTAGTGCAATGCCTTGCAAAGCCATGATGTATATCTCACAGAAACAGCAAGGGTTTGCAAGAGAGACCAGAAACAAACCTGTCTTATCTGTACCAGCGTAGAGCTTAAATAGCAATTTGAATGCAAAATAGCAGTACAGCTCACAGGTGATTAACATGCTGGTGATATCCGTACTCTTAAGGTCATTAGAAGAGATAAATACATGCAGCACATTGGCAGAATGCCTAATGCCAAATTGTCAGCTTTCTCTCAGGGCAGAGGCAGCTGTGAAATGTTTCTCAACAGACCCAAGGCTCATAACATTTCCATTTAAATGCCAGCACAAAGAATACCAAACCATAATGTTATTCAGAAAGAGGAGGATGCTTTAGGCTGACAAGATTAGCTACTTCATCCTCTGCCTCCCACTCCACTCTCTCTGTCACTGTGCCTAAGTAAGCCTTTCCTTCAGCTTTTTCAAGAGACATACTAAACAGGATTCTGTTCAACACTGCATGGCAACATCACTGCCAATCTGTGTGACATTAAAGTTCTGTTACGTCCTGAGTATTACTGCACAACGCAAACTATCTGAAAGTGATGGGGGACAGAATTACATTATTCTAACACTAACAAACATACTGATGCTTGATCATTGAGTTTCTTGATGGGGTAAATATCTCTCTAACTGAAACAACGTAACTCTAGTTATATGAGAGCTCTTCAGAGCTTCAAAGCCAGCTCTATGGGTAATCCTTGATCAGTGACGTTGAAGTGAGATGGCATTAGCTCTGCCCTGTCCCAGGGCAACAATCTGCATTTTAGCGAGGGAGAGGAGTGCGCGGTGCCACCAGGTTAAGTTGAGGGCCGTTTTAGTTGAGGGCCTACGCCATTCTATCCATAAATTACCACAAAAATGATTAAAATAAAATAATTAAGGCATTACATGGATTTTCGTTGTGGGACAGAAAGAGAATTTCTCCAGGCCATCTAGGGATGCTGCACTCTTGACAGTTTCTCACATGAAGAAGGGCTGCACCAAGTTTAAGAACTGTTTAAGAAATGTGAGATAATTATTCAGATAATGCTGCACTGCAAACAAATAATGCAGCGTGTGTTCTTTCTTCCCTATGAGATCATGATTTGATTAAACTTCTATCATACATAGGAAGGAGGTAAGTCTCCACATGAGCATTCCCCCTCCTGTCGTTCAGACTCCGGCCACATTTCCTCTGCGTTCTGCCCTTGTTTGACGCTCCTAAAAGTTGTCTGATATCCTCCTCATAACGCTGCTCTGCAAGCAGTTCCTTTCAGTTCGCCGTGTTGAAAAAAGCCTCCCAACTTAAAGTAACATTCCAGCATCCCGGGAACGTGCCTGCCATGCCAAAAAAAAAGTTTTACCCTTATGTATCGGTTTCATGCCTTGACATATCTGGGAGGGAGAAAACACCACTGATTTAAATTGCAGGCAAGGAGAGAAAATGCTGTTCAATATCAATATAGGCTACAATCTTTCTTTTTTTTTTCACCCCTGAATTGGTCTTTGGCGGTAAGTGTCCACACACGTTTTTAGTTAATGTCTGCATTAGCATGTTGTTGAAAGCAATTTTACAGTACAAATGTTATTAGCGTGATTAGAATGAAAAAGGTAAACACGACGTAACTTTCTCATCAATCACATAATATTGCAGACTATGCCAAACCACATCAGTGACATTGACATTGAAAACACATGGACCAGGCTACTTGTAACAAATGATTTAATTGAAGAAGGAAACGACATTTCCAGCGTAGGGCCAAACACGAAGTGATCAACTCACAGTTACTTAAGACCAGCTACTGACTCGTTTATAGTGAGTCATAAACAGGAGTCCTGGACAGCACTTTCATTTTCTATATAATTCTATTAGTTTTGCCACACAGGAATGTGGCAGCAGGCGCTTCCTATCGGTGCTAGGGGCGGCACGTGACACGCAGCAAGACGAGTGATCTCGGCCGCCGAGAAGAGGGGGCAATCGCTGACACCAACTCCTCATCCAGGCAAGGCAGAGCTTGGCATACAAGGTCGAGGGAAACGGCTGGATCGGAAGCCCTGGACCTGGGTCGACGCAGCATCTTCCTGTCATTGAAGAATTCTACAACGTCTGGGACTGCTTGGGGCGATGAAGGCACCTGGAGAAGCAGTCTGTGGAATCAGAATACCGAGCACCTAACGATAGCATCAAAGTCAAATGCCCCCCTCCCCCCTCTCGTTCTTCGTTATCTTGGTGTCTGTTATTTTATCGTGTTGTCAAGGGGCAAATTAGCCTACTGTGCTTGGCCCATTAATTGCAGCTTGCGGCTATATTTCCATCTGTATTTGACGTTGGCTAATATCAACAACTGACAGGAAATCAAATGTTGTCCATTTAGAATGTATATGTTGTCAAGCTGAAACTTCCTGTACAGAAAGTAGCGTGATACAGTGTTAGCTATGATGCCATACGGCAGTGATGCTCCATGCCCTTCACCCTGCCTGGGTATATTTTGTGAGAAAGTTGCCCATTTAACTGTTCTTGGCATTGAGACAAGAAACATAAGTGATTTGGCAATCGGCAGCCTCGTCTATTACACTAGGACTGGCCCTGGGATAACAAAACCCACATTTTTTTGGCAGGTATTAAATAAGAATAATGGGATGAGCAAAGAGAGACATATAACAGAATCATCTGAGGGCCAGTCAGCGACGTTTGTCCGCTACAGAGCAGTTCTGCTTTAAGAGGAGCCAACGAGAGCAGAGTGGGGAAAAAAAGGGAAAAGCCAAGAGAAGAGGAACCACCTGAGACCTTTTAGAAAGCAGGCTGGCTGTGCCCACTCACAGACAGAACAACTGAATACACCCCCGAGTCTGAGGCAATATCACTGCTCAATTACATTTCAGGGGCACACTTAGAGAGATCGTAAAAGTTTAAGAATGGACGAGACATGTGAACGGGGTCTTTTTCCGGGATGAAACTTCTGGGAATCTTTGTCTATGTAGGATTTACGTAGAATGTAACGGAAATATCTCTAAATTACAATTATAGAAGGGGATCTGTGAATAAGCACCTCAGTAAAAAGCTTGCAATTCTAGAGTGCTGCAATGACCTTCTGTAATGCTATTAATTATCTCGCAAGAAGATTTTCGAAAGCATTTGAGTCAATAAATAACACTAGAATCAGAAGCCTTTTCCTGAAGTGTTATTTCACAGACCTCTATCATTGCAATTTTGAGATATTTCAATGTAAAATTCTATATAAATCCTACATCTTGTCTTTGAATCAAATGCTTTGAAACATAAAACTGAAATTGCCATTTACATTTGCCAGCACTCGTTACATTTGTATATACTTATATATATATATAGTGTACAGGATTAATTGTGCCACTCTTGTTCAGTGCTGTTCAGCAAAATGTTGGGTCTGTGTCACCCTGATTTTTGGAACTCCAGCCCTATTTCTTGCTTACCAATGATGTTGTTGATTGATAGAGTCTTTTCTCAGCACAATCCATGCTGTTCATTATACTAGCTCTAGATAATTAGCCACGAACCAATAAAAAGTCAATGGGGTCACACTGTTGTCTGTACAAGCTGACTGAAGCTCGCTGATATTTTCTTTGTGTGCACTGTGGAGTAAAGCCTCAGTCAGCTTGTACAGACAGGAGCGTGACCCCATTAACTTTGCATTGGTTTGTGGCCACCTGCTCTGCTTGAACTGATGCTTGTGGTCATGATTAGGTCCAGTATAGTATACTCTTTCAGGCTTCACTGCACAGGTTACCCATAGTGCTAGCTTTGAAGCAAAGTACGAACAACATATAATGACAGATAAGAATAATAATCTCTAGTTATATGAGTTAGCACAGAGCTTCAAAGCTGAAGCCTGCCAAACATATCTGCATTTGCTGAATGAAGTGAGCCAGAACAGGTGGGTAACAGGCATTATATGCCCTTGGGGGCGTGGATTTAGACAAATAAATTCTGTGTCACTCATTGTATGTGACTGGCTGGCTAGTAGGTTGACTTGTGTTCAGGAGCCAATGGCTGTTCGGGGATTACAGATAGTGCTAGCTTTTTAGCTCTGTGCAAACTCATATAATACATTCATATCTATTAGTATGTTTTACGCTTCAACCCGGTTGTCAGCTGGGCACATAACTGACAGGTCTCTTAATGTCTGACTGTTTTTACTATGTTTATGTCCCTTGCCTGTTTGTAATTGTATATGGAAATGATTCAAATGTGTTTGTGTGCGTGTGTGTGTGCCTTATGTCCATGTGCACATGAAAATGTGCTGTTTTGATTCCTTAATAGCTGACCATTGAGCCAATCGCATATCTGTATTCCACATTGTACCAGGATTTAAAATCCAGAATGTATCAAGCGTCTCAAAGTAGGAATGCTAGACCAGCCATAGTGAAGTGTATGTGGTCATGTGACTTTAGCAGGCTGATCCTAGGTCAGTACTACTATTCTTATAAGTTTGATAAATACGGTCCCTGATGTGAGTGAGGTTTCACCAACACAAAATCAGTTTGTCACTACAGAGTTTTGATCATTTCTTTGTTGCAGAAATGATGAATAAATTACTTGTCTGTGTCTTTTGTCACGCAACTGATTAGGGACATATTTGACGATTTGAAAATGTTTCAATCAATAAAAGCCAAAAATTATCAGGGGGTCATTTTTTTATCGTGCCTCTGTAGTTGTTGTGGAAGTGACTGCCACAGTGAGAGTCTTTACACCCCGGATCCCACCGCCCTGTCCTCTCGTCTATCACATCCTCAGATCACTCAATACTGGGCTCTGACCGCCAGTCACTCACTCTGAGGCTGCACACACAGCCAGCATACAGATCAGCAGGGGATGCTGCTATTCACAACACTGCTTGAAAACTAAAAGCCATGGGGCCCTCCCCCCGTCTTCCTTTCATAACTAGCTGGAGTGTTCAAGGTTGAAATGTTTTGGAGAGAAGGAAGGAAATAACGCCGAGAGGATCATGGAAGCCTTTCCATGCTTGTGTATTATTCACAGTGCTCCCTAATTTCATCTGCCTCCCACAGACCAGCCGGCTAGTTTGTCCGGCTCGTCACTCAAACCGGGACGACTGCGGCGATTAACGAACAAAACGAGCTGTATTTGACTTTTTGAGGTTATGACAGTCACGGCACAGCCCCGCACCTTCAGATTCGAGTCGACGTTCTCATTGTCGCCACTCTTCTGCTGTCGTTGGCGAACAGCTCTCGCCGTAGGTGTGCTTCGTAAGTGGCTTGGGTTTAACGTAGAAACGACGCAACGGAGATGAACGCGGACTGGAGACGAAACTGAGGATGACCGAACGTAAACGTCTTGACACCGTATATCAGTCCTCGGAGAAAACATTCGCTTGTGACAGACTGGCTTCTCCGACGATCTTACATCCACACACGTGCGTCTCCCTCTTACCCCCAGCTCGCATGAGGGAAAACGGGTGAATCTCCAGAAAAAAGTCAGGTTAGGGAGGAAATACATCAGGTTAAGCCCTCCCCTCAATTACCTCAGTCAAATAGCCTTAATACTATTGGCAGGTCTGTAACACTCCCAGAATTTTGCCTTTGACAATAATCCATTCACTGGAACACAGATCTTATGGAAGATGTTTTCAAGATAACCTGTTAGATCACCCGATACATTCTTAAAAAAAGATGTGTTAAAATAACACAGGATGTATTGACCCTAACTAAACACACAATGTGTGTTTATATCTGGGTTATCATGTTGCTATGGACACAAAGGGGGCTGAAATCATGTGTAAATGGGTCAGGTTAGTGAATGTCTGTCTTCACCGTATAATTGGTGGTTAGGCCACATGAGGTGAGACAGGCTGCCTGTGAGGCTGTGGTGTGTTCCAGCTCTGGGTTAGGGCAATCACAGAGATCTCTCTTAGGTTATGTCAATCATCCTGTAATGGAGCCTTGAACCCATGTGACCTTCATCACCAACTTGCCATTTACTCTAGGTTTTGATGTTGCTCCTGCCTCACCATGCAGTCTGCCAATCACAGACAACTCCCATAAAGTCAAAATCGGTTGAAGTTATGGCTCACAGCTCACAGTAACTGGATGACAAATCTTGAATAGCTCACTTGAGGTTTTGCTATTCTATTACTAATGCATTGATTGACACTGAAGGTCACGTGTCTGCATGACAGTGTTTGACAAGCACTGGTCGCCCTAGCCTTCTCAGGCTTTAAAGGTGGAATCTATAATGTTGTCAAACAGCGACCTCTAATCAAAATATTGACAACATGGTACTGCGCTTTGTTTACTGCGCTTTGAGTTTTTGTTTTTGTCTGTGTGGATTGAATTTCAGTGGGTATAGGGGAGGGGTTGCTACTGCCGGCCATATCTCAGGCTCTGCCAAGAGAGGTCTGGAGAAATTCACAGTATAATAAGTTACTAAACTCCAACCCACATGTCAGACCAAAACAAAAACAAAAAGTAAACAAAGTGCAATACCAAGTGGGGCTCTTTTGCATAGAGGTCGCTATTTGACGACATTACAGATTCTACCTTTAAAAATGAAAATCTGTCAGCACAAACTGCCATAGGCACTCACAGGCCCAGAGCTGCCTTTATACCTCTGAGGACATCGTCACTAATTTGGTTTCTCTTCAAGCACACATGGTTGTGAAAGCCAAAACATTTTATTATCTGGCCTGGAATGGTGGAGCAGATTGCTAAAGAAGGGCCATGGCAAGGGGTGAAAGGCACTGCCAGAGACGGGATTGTTGAAAAATCACTTGACTATGAGAGAATTCTTACAGAATTTCTGTCTCAGTGGTAAAATTGTAAACACAGGCTTTCAGCTTATTTAGGGTTGTTGTCACCTCAGTTATTTTCACAGCAGTGCACTGCAAAGGGAGTATTACAATGACTCCTGGCTGTGTGTGTGTGTGTGTGTGTGTGTATATGTGTGTGTCTGCACCAGCCATAACTTTTATTACTATTTTACTATTGTCTGTGATATCTATTGTCTATTGTTCATTGTTATTGTGATTACTTATAACTTATGATGAGTTGACTTGTATATTGTATAGTGTATAGAAATTCCTTGTCTCCCCTTTGTACAGAAATTCTATGTTCCCCCTACGTGTTTTTATATAATTTTTTGACTATGTGTTTTTATATACTTTTTTTTTCTACATACTTTTGCACCTTAAGTCCGGGTCCCAAATCTCGCTGTATGCAAATACACTGACAATAAAGAATATTCTATTCTATTCTATTCTACAGCTATCCGATTTGGATAAAACTTAGGTTCACAGGAAGCCAAGGACCTGAATTCTCGAACATTTTTCAAATCGCCAAGTGTTTTACTCAAATTAATTTTCACAATTTTCCATTAAAATAAATATTGAGGATAAACATTACACCTTTTGAATGCATGAAGGAGATACTTCACAAGCTCACTGCTCTGCCTCACCTGCCGGAGAGCCTGTGTGTGGCTTAGACTTGCTTAGGAAACTTTAATGTCCTCCAAGAGGCAATTTGTGATACACCACATAACATATAGACACATTAAAAGCACATCAGATAAATAGAAACAACAATAGTCCAAGATCATCTAAAGCAGCCATCATAAATATCATCACAGTCCAGGCAGCCATTTAAAGTGCACGTCAATAACTGGATACCAACAATTATAATACAAAATAAATAGTGAGTATACTGCACATCCCCTATGTATCCATGTATTCCACATTCCCCGGTCCGTGTTTTCTACATCTCCCAGTCCCTGTATTTCCCCAGACTCCCCATGGCTACCACATCTTGTTTAATTGAGTTATCACCATGGGAATAAATTGGTTTTTTTGCTCGGTTGGTTATGATCTTGGGGTATCTATACCTCCGACCAGAAGGGAGTGTCTCGAACTCCACTGAAAGACCAAGATACTTATACTCCGTCACCACCTTAATCTCCTCTCCTCTGATCTTAGATAACATGGGTGGTGGAGCATCACGTCTAAAATCTGAAATCAGTTCTTTGGTCTTGGATGTGCTCAGATTCAAATAGGAGGCCTCACACCATCCGATGAAGTCATCTAGAAATGGACCATGTTTGACTTCATCCTGCTCCAATAGGCTGACCAAGGCGGTGTCATCTGCAAACCTAATGACATGGTGTCCAGGGTATCTGCTGCGACAACAGTCTGTGTATAAAATATATAGCGAATGTGACAGCAAGCTGTCCTGTAGTGTGCCAATAGCAGTAAAACGCACTTCTGACATGGTGTTGCCTGCCCTTACCCTTTGAGATCTGCCCATAAGGAAATCCAAAATCCATGTGATTAGTTTTGAGTCCAGTCCAAAATGCTCCTTAAGTCTGTCAGCCAGCACTGTATTAAATGCAGAAGAGAAATCTGCAAAGAGGACTCGTGCATGTGTTTTACAACCCTCCAGATGCATATACAGAAAGTTTAAAAGCCTTACAATGTCTGTCCCTCTTGCAGAGCGATAAGCAAATTGTAGTGGGTCCAGGACCTGCTTCCATGAGTTGATAATGTGGGTATTGACAATCCTCTCAAGTGACTTAACTACGAGTGATGTGAGGGAAATGGGCCTGTAGTCATTAGGAGAGGATGGATGAGGGACTTTGGGAAGGGGGACCACGATTGATGTTTTCCACAGTGAAGGGCCCACCTGGGTATCCAGTGAGCATTGAAAGAGGGAGCAGAAAATACCACTCAGTTGGGCTGAGCAGTGTTTCAACACCCTGCCACCGATATTATCGGGCACCGGGCTCTTTCATGTGTTAATGCTCTCAAACACTCACTGCTACACCACCTCATCCTCAATGATGAGCTAGTTGTGTGTGTTCTCCATCCCAGCATTGTCCGTCTCTTGCCATGCAGGAATGGTGTCGCTGCCCCTGTTTCGAAGCGGGTGAAAAATCCATTCAGCTTGTTGGCTGAAGAAAGGTGTACCCTCTCATCTGGACATGGGTCCAATTTTTCCCTCCCTTAAAGGGGGAATTTGCCATGGTCTTTATGAAAGCCCATGCAGCCCTAGCATTGCCCTCAGTCCCTGTACTGGCATCTCGACTTGGTAACTCCCTGTTTACCTTCCTCTGTATCTCCGTCCTGTCCTGCAGGCTTCCAGTAGCAAAAATCCTCTTTTTCTCATTTAGTACCTCCTTTAACCCTTTAGTCACCCATGGCTTGTTGTTTGGATACACTTTGCTGGTCTTTGGAATAACCGCACCCACACAGAAGTCTATTTTGCAGACTTCTGTCATCTCATTTAAATCGGCAGAAGAATCCTCAAAAACGTTCCATGATGTGCACTCAAAGCACCCTTTCAACAGAGTCTCAACACTGTGCTCATCCCACACCTGGATCTGCTTTTCCACAGGCTTCTCCCTCTTCAGAGCCTGTCGATATGGGTCTAAGAACGACAGTATTGTGGTCTAAGGCACCTAGGGGGGCCTTGACAATAGATGAATACGCCTTAGGGATTGAGCCATAACATAAATCAATGGTCGTTTTTTTTTCTTGTAGGGCAGGTGACTGAGAATAGCTAGACAGTGTGTGTTTGAGGGTACAGTTCACATAAATCACCCATTATGAAGTTGGGTGCATCTGGGGAGATTTCAAATTCTTGGGTAATATTAAAAATAATATCTGCTGCTTTATCTGTATTTGCTTTTGGATGTATATAAACATATTCAATATAGATAAACATATAAAATACCTAGAAATATTTGTGGGAACTCATGGGGAAGGTAGGAGGGGCGCAGGGACACTGGTAAGAGTTCAATATCAGGGGTACAGAGCTTCTTCCTCGCCACCGGTGTTTTGCACCACCAAACGTCAGAGTCCGGCACAGTCTCGCTAAGCCAGGTTTCAGAAAAGGTGAGAACGCAAGCGTCCTTGTATTCGTTCAAGGTAGCAAGTGTTTGCTCGAAGCTCGTCCACTTTTCCTTTTAATCGATTGAACGTTTGAGAAAATAACGGTTGGGAGTGGATCTTTTGTTTTCCTCTAATGTTTTGTCGCACCCTTCCCTTCTTTCTTCTTTTCCTCTTGTGTCCATCATAAAAAAAATTGCCTTTTAATCTCCGAAGGGATGTTTGCGTCGGACTGATTCCAGTCTCTTGAGAAGGAGCTATGTTGCAGGCAGAAGTCTCTGCTGTACCGTAGGTGTGAATCCGATTTGCCAGCTGGTTCACTTGCAACGTTGACTGCAAACAAAATAACTCCTGGCAATAAAACTAAAACTAATCCCAGTACACTCACCACGTTGCCTTGTAAACCGATGCATGAACAAGCACGTCAACAATAAACAACAACCACCGATGATTTGTAAAAACAAGAGACAGTAACAAATAAGACTTAGATAAACTGTGCTGCTGGTCACCACGGTGCAGTGCCCGGAAGGTTGAGAGTTGGATTGTGTGTGTGTGTGTGTGTGTGTGTGTGTGTGTGTGTGTTTATATCAGCATAGCCTGGGCTCTTTGGCAGAGAGCGGGGAGGAAAACAGTTTTGCAATAGGGCTAGTCAGGTCGTCGCCAGCAAGCCTACCTGCCTTGTTTAGTTTCGGTTGAATCAAACTCTTGGTGTGGTTCGTTTGGGCAGGTGTGAACACAGCAATCGCACTCAGGTGCGGACCAAAACAACCCCCCCGAGACCTGTTGAGGAGGTGGCCTCGGTCCAGTTACAAACAAAATCTGGTACGGTTGGTTTGTGGTGAGAACGTGATCCAACCTTGATCCGACCCAACTGCAGTCGCATTGCACATTTCTTTTGGATTAAACCAGCTCCCGTAGCCAGCTGCACTGTGCATTATGGGCAGAGGAGGCCTTTCAGTTTCTACAAGTTTCTACAACATGCAGCATGATGAATCCAAGCAGATGTGGACCCATGAGGAAGTGCACTTTAGAGATTTGGTCGGATGACGATATAAGTTCACAACTTTCGACAACACACAAGAACAACAAAATCTACTCACTCTTTAGCAATCAGCTCAGGAAAAGGGGGTTTGAGAGGTCTGCTGCACAGTGCCGAATTAAAGGCACAAAGAGTAGAATTCAGCCACTAGATGTCACTAAAGCACCAGCATCTCAGACCAAAACAATGTGGTCATTAGATTACATACGAACCCCGCTGTGCCGTCAAACTAAGTTCAGAGCAAACTGTCAAACTAGGCCTTGCAGATCAAATATTACTCAAGATCCATATTGTCAGATGTTGTCAGAAGTTGAGGAGTGAGTGCGCTGCCATTTTCTTTTTGAAAACTGGAGCAGAGAACCCAATTAGCAGCACATTTATCCAATAAGTTGCATTCCACATGGGGAAATGGGAAGTAGTGAACGTGCTTAGGACACCCTGTGTGCTGTTATTGGCTGTGGGCTACACACCAACTGCACAAAGGTTGACTCCCAGAAGCGTCCTGAAGAAAGCAAAATAAGACCATACAGGCAGAGGGAAGGGTCTCTGCAGATACAGACACCGCCACACACTTCTAGTGGGTCATAAGATGATGACTGAGTGGGATTATTTTTGTATGAGTCTTTACATTGATTTATGGGAATATTCTCCTCATTATGCCTTTAACCCTGTGAGGCCCACGGTTGCAAAATTAAAACATCACTTTTAGCTATCCTAAAAGAAATGTAAAAAAAAAAAAAAAGTCCACATTTATATTGTCAATGCTGCTGTTCATCCTCACATTGCTGTTGAATAAATGTGTTTTTAGGTCCGGCCCTCTGGCCATGAACTCACACAACCTGTGAACCTTCCTTCAAGCAAAATCGCTTTGTTTTATTAGATTGGATTTGTCCTGATTCCAGCAAGTAAAATGCCGTACAAAAAATGTGGTGATTATTACAATGTCTACAACATGAAGATATTTATTGTGGAATACATTCATCAAATTGTATTTTGAGCTTGTTATGTCTGCAATTCTACATACCTGGGTGGTAGTCAAAATAGCATGTGCACCTGACACATTACATGGGAACAATGCACTTCTCACATACGGAGAAAAATACTCATAGAAACATAAGGTCTTTGATGATTCACTATAACTAAGTAATAAATGTGTTTTCTCTGTTGAAAAATTTGAGTTTAGACCAGAATTGAATAAATTAGTACATAATTTATGGTTGCAGTATTTGAAACTGTCTGTAGCAGCACTTGAAACTGTATCTGTATCTTATCAGTTAAAATAAATACATTTAACTGATACTGGGCTTTTTTCTGGGCTTTGTTTGCCCAAATAGCTACATTGCTGCATTAGGCAGAAACATGTTCTAGAATGTTTTGGGGGATGTTCGTTGCATTGTTCAGGGACAGGTGAGAACACCTGTGAGGGACATCTGAATGTGTGAGTGTAAATGTTCTGGGGGGATGCATGTATTCCTTTTGCTATGATAATAAGATGGTGTATGCCACCAGCAAAGAGAGGTCCTCTATACAGTGTGCAGGATGTGATTGCTGCCATTCAAAATGGAGAAAGTGATGGAATCAGATGACACTGATGCAGTTACAGTTTACAGTTTAGTCATTTAGCAGACGCTTTTATCCAAAGCGACTTACAAGTGTGTGCACATCAGAAACTGGCGATAGGATCAACTCAAGAGTAAACAAACGGTGGTATTACCCATATCATAGTGCCATAATCCAGTGCATAACTCAATTGCATAACTTAAGTGCATAGCTAAGTACAAACCTGTGAGGGGAGGAAGAGGTTAGTATGTATATATATATATTATATATATATATATATTTATTTATTTATTTTTTATGCGAGTGATGAAGAGGCAGATGAAGATGCCTGTGGACAAGTGGACAAAGAAAACCAACAACCCAGTGACTGCCCACCTGGTTATTATGAGGACATTGAGCCCCAACCAAGCAAACACACCATACCCTGTGACAGATATCACTAGCTGACAAAGGATCTGTCCCAATACTGATCTGTCCTGTTTTTGTTTTTGCTTTTAATAAATTACTTTAATTTTTTTTATTATTCATAATATTACTGTTATGGGGCTAAATAAACAATGAACCCTGCAAATGAACCCTTAGTTATTCTGTATATTTGTTAAGACAATGTGAGTACATACAGAAATTCTGCTCCCAACTAGGGCCAACGTTGCAATATTACATTAACCTAAAAACGTACTAAAAGATAAAAACCTTTAATTTCTGCATCAGAGGCCTCCTATGATAACATCTGAATGGACAACAAAAAACTTTGTCAGGAGTACATTAAACTGTGCGACGCACTTAATGAAATCATTTTCCATCAAAATTCAATACTCTACGGCTGATGTGCAAATTCATCCTCATTCAGTGCATTGAAATGAAAGAAAATATGTTGATTTTGGTTGTTTTCTGGTGTGCTGATTCACATGAAAAAGCAGAAAATGCATTTAAATCCATTTGGATTTTATTCAATTAAAAAAGGGCAAATAAATGTTTAAACATGACAAAACCACCGCTGGCTTGCTGTACTGTGGTTTGTTTGAGCTCAGCGGTGGGGCCGCTGACATAGCCGACGTTACCCAGATGGGAGAGAGCAGCACTTGGAGGTCCGCTCTCGCGCAGGTGTCGGAATCTCTGTGAGTGCCATTCTAGTTACATTTCATTTCACCTGAGGTCTGAAACACAGGACTTTTTCAGCACCGTGACCAGCTCTATAAGTACGTTGTATGAGAAACGGTGACACAAAAACAGGCACTCCAATCAAAATGTTGCACACATCAAAACTCTCTTGCGCTCTACTGCATTCATGAGGATTCAGGTGAGAGGTTCTAACTCTTGAAATCTCTCATCTTTTCTCTGATAAATCCCCTAAGTAGGGGTCATGTGGGACACCTTAGTAAAGGTCTGCCTTTGCCGCCCCAACAGGTGCACCACATATGGTACGTCCTGGTGTAAACCTGCGTGTACTTTGTAAGTGTATGTGATTGTTCGCGAATAGTTACCGCTGGCAGGAGGCACCTACCGAGCGCGAGTCACTTCAAAGTACCTCACTACACTCAGATGTAGCCCTCAGGAATGTTAGTTGTTTGTTTCTTTCATTTCTTCAGTTTTGATGTTCGGGATGTAGCATGTTCTCTATTAATGTATGACTGCATGATCATGAGGA
>OMKL01137507.1:0-15683 GCA_900302295.1 Parasudis fraserbrunneri
CACCGGCCTCAAGTTTTGTAAACTATGTTCAGATGCATTAACATCCGAGAGGCTTGTACTGTGGTGAAGTCCTTATTGTAAAGTCTGTATTGTACCGTACAGTCCCTGTGCCAGGAGGCCAGGATGAGGTTGCGCAGGGCCAGGTACATGGTGGGGTCACGGGAAAACTCAGGGAACTCATAGAGCTCGTCCAGCTCCATCATATCAGGTCGCACGCACAGGGCCTTCCCACACTCATTAGGCTGATAAAAGGGCTGGAAGTATGGACATAGCCCTGGAACTGAGAGAGGGAAAATGATCAGTTGCTATACAAATACATACTTTGATGTGAAACACTACAATCTCCATTTTACACACAATGTAATTAGGAATTCATTTCTTCACATATCCTTCTGAGAAACGCATTTCGCCAGAGCATCTGTGCACTGGTACAGGGTCAGCCTTTTGCAACACGCCTGGTGCAGGAAGGAGATTCACGGGCTTGCTCACAGACACCTGAAGCTGCTCAAGGGCACGTTGGCTGTCACAAATATCGAACCCATGACCGCCCGGTTAAGGGGCGGTCTCTCTAACCACCAGATCTGCCTTGTGATGATGGAAAAGAATGACAGGCAAAACCTACCATTTCTTCAACAATCATAGACTAGTCTTGCATTGCCAAACACATCTCCACACTGTGTTTCAGCTAGCTTGTGTAGCGTTCCATGGGGCAGATATGTCTGGCTAGCTGATGGAAGGCATATACGCGCAGTCAACACCATGTGAGTCAGACTAATCATAGACTTACTCTGAGGCTGGACGGCTCTGCAGTGCTCGGCCCTCAACTCTGCCAGAGACTGGTTGCTGGGGGACCCTGAAGGACTCATGCCTACACAGTCAGGGTAGTAGGCAGTGAGGAAAGGGTTGGCTGGACTCTCTTTAAACAACGGTGGCAAGATCAGCATGGAGTGCCACCAGCTGTCAATCACCTCTGCCACTCTCTGTGTAAAATACATATCGGCTTGGGATTAAAAACACATAACATGAAAATCAGAGCAATATTTGCAATGGCACACAGAATTAATATGATATCATCAGCTAAAATGGCTCGGGATGCAGAAATTGATGGCAAAAGGATAGTGAAACCAGAGGGTGACTTCTTAACTTATACTGTTAACTCACCAAGTCCTCTGGTTGGGAGCACTGGTCTGGTCCTTCAGTCTGTGGGTACAAACACCAGAAATTATGACAAACACAAAATGTCTTTCGATGAATGGCGAGTTGATTTTTTTAAACTTTACTTTACTCAAACTCGCTGAATGAAGGGCAGGACAGACACACAGTGATCATTTCTATGTGACTGCTCTCAATCAAAAAAATCACCACAATCTTTAACCTGTTTTTCAGTGAAAAAGTCTGCTTTGGGCCAGGTTAGTTTACCTTAACATTGTTGAACTTCATGCCGCAGCGGTATGTTGCTGCTAGGGAAGCAGTGAGCTGTATCTCCTTGGTTAGCTGCCTCCATTTTCTACAGTCTGGCTTAGTGCACTGAACCTGAAAAGCACAGAGATTAAAACAATAACTTATCTAATGACAGAGTATTTAGAACAGGCACCCAACTTTCTCCACAAGTGCCCCATATTGAGATCGGAAAACTGCTGTGCCCCCGGCGTTTAAAGGTACATGGACATTTTTTTCTTCTTCTGTGAGACAGAAATCCAGTAGCTCATGTGAGATGGTCAGCTGCATGTAGGCGAGAAGGTCATTATTAATTTCAAAGTTACAATCAGATATTACAGTTATTGTAGTAGTTATAGTCGATTTTTTTCTAAGGACCCCATTTTCACATCAAGGGACCCCACTAGGGTCCTGACCCCAAGGTTGGGAAAGCCTGATTTTGACCAAAAACAAACAATCGACTGTTAAAAAAGATAGAGAAGGAAAAAAGAATGTTTACCCAGTATGGTAGCTGCTGATCTGCCATGAATGCTTTCAGACTAGGCTCACTCTTCCCATTACTAGTCCACACCTTCTTCCAGGATGCATAGGTCTCATACCCATCTTTGTGACTGACAGTCCCGGAGAACAGGAATCAAATGGTTAGCTTTCAGACTCTAATGGATGTTTTGTATGGGAGAAACAAAATATTTTGATTCACATGTATTTCACAAAATATCTTTACCTTCTGTAGTAGTGGTCAAAACACTCGTTGCAAAAGTGCTCCCCACAGGACAGATGGTACCAGCGAGATGTGTATCCATTTTTGGCACACCTAGGAGGTAAATAGATAGAGGAAAACCTTTATTTATCCAGGGAGAGTTAGCAGAGAATATGTGGTCCTTTTCAGCAATGCCCTGCTACGCACTCACAAAATTCTACACATGGCTAAATGGGTAGAGAGATTGGCGCTCTGAGCATGGCACTAAGACTACCAGGGTAAAGGGTTTGATTCCCACTGAGGCCACAAATACTGAAAAAATGCATGCAGTAATTCCATTGTAAAGTGCATAGTACTAGTACTAGAAATGCAGTACAGGGGCAGGGCAAGGGCATTTCAGTGGTCTTTGATGGGGGAGGGGAGAGCGTTACTCATTCACTTCCCCACACACCCAGATTTCCCTGCTGGTCCAGGAAATTCGAACCTGTGACTTTCCCATCACACTTTCCCGTTCTCTAACCTTTAGGCCACTGCTGCACTGAGATAGGATATGCTCTGCTGCACAAGGACCGACGCCTGCCTCTGCCCGTAGGCGTTATGATTTTAAGAGTAGGAGTACTGATCAAGGATTAGTGGTCAGGTCACATGACCATAGAACTGGACAAGTTAAACTGGCCTCAAATCAGCACTCCTGTTCTAAGATACACATATGGCCCCCTGGGTCAAATGAATTCCTTTCTAATGGGAAGTGATTCCGTTAGTTCTGTTAGAACAGGAAATGTGATACCTATCAGATGCACTGGCGAAGCACACGGGGTACGTGGCAGAACATCCAGCTTTCTCACATTTCCTGTACTTCTTCTCCGATTGGTCTTCTTCTTCCTCCGTCTCAGCGGCTTTCCTTTTAGTCTGGGACCCAGAGTGAGGTGCCATTAAATCACCCTGCCCCAAATAAGCCGTAACTGAGCAGATTGGGTACATTAATATGTAAATGGTGCACAAAGTGTTATTTTACCTGTCCAGGTGGAGGGTTGTTGGTGCGCTTCACTCGGACGTTGACTTGCCTCCCAGAGGAGCGAAGGGACTGGCCGTCTCCTGGGGACTCAGCTGAGCTCCTCTTCTTGCCCCTCCGAGCACCAGAGGCATTCCCAGTATAATCTAGAAATTGAAAATATGCTTTGTTGTTTTAGTGTTAGCCCCTCCTGCATAAATATTGCACATTTCTGTCTCTTTCTGCACACTCATTTTATACATGCACAAATAAGAAAATAAATAAGATGGTGGATAATGCAGTGCAGGCTTAAGTTTAAATGGGGCCTTTGGTGGGGTCATTTCATACAGACAGCATGAGTACAAGACAAGTATTTCCTAGTATCTACCATGTAACATTACAATTGTAAACTAGCTAACAAGGCCTGGGGTGAAATAAAACGTTTAATTAGCAGAGCTAACGTTTAACAGCTAAATTAGATAGTAGCAGTTTATTGCTCACTTCTTGACCAGGCAGCCAAACAATGTCAGACAGATAGAGCAGATTATGCATGTGGAAAACAGTAGCTGCATGCAATGAAAACAAACCTGCGTCCGTCAGCATAGCTGACTGTGTTCTCTCTTTGCGACTCAGGATTTACGTTCTTTTTATGAATTTAAAGGAAGATCTTTTTGTTATATTAGTCGCCCCTTTATTGTTGTTGGGGAAATCAATGCGATCTTGTCACCAGAAGACCACTTCCGGTTTTGAAGAGGAAATAGGCGTTTCGTTCCTGATTAGGTTTGACGTCCACTGCTTCCCGTACAGTACCCTACTAGGTAACTATAGCAACGGACAAGCGTTTGCATTTGGCCAACACATCGGAGTCAGCAAAGGGAAGATGTTGGACTTGGATGTTCATGTTGAGATGGTTTGTTTCGTCCGTTAGCGCATTCAAAATTAACGAACGTCAAATTGTCCGTTTTATCAGCAACCGACTGAATTCATTGACGTAGACATTATAATTTGTTTATTCGACAAACACAAATTATTTGCAATGCTTGCATCTGAGGTTGTCACAACAAAAAGTTCTTTGACAACTGCAAAAGGATTAAAAGTTGTGCGAAGAAGGAAACCTGAGATCCAAACAGCATCAAACAAGGATCATTACATTTGTGGGGTAAAATACTTCTGCCTTTGCCATTGCTTTTTGTTTGGAATGTTGTATTATTGTTGTCCTCAGCTGCTGTGTTTCTTGTAGTGTTATTTATTTCTTCTCACCGACAAGTTTTTATTATAAGGGATTCTGCCATCACTGGGCTTTTGCAATGAAATGTTGCGTAAACGTTCCGACCATACAAATGTAGGGGCTACAGTAACATCAGTACCATCACACCATTCATACCTCAATTTCCAACAGGTTGCCGCTAATTCTCTTGAACTAAGTCGGGTGATCAATCTGCTTGAGGATCCTTTGACAGTGAGTGTCAATGTCATCAAAATATCCTTCTTTGTGGTGTGTTTTTCTGTATGCCATAGATAGACTAATGAAATATTCCTCTCTCAAGGCCACCTTCAAAGAGAGACACATTTTCGTACTGAAGAAACTATTGAAGAAGTGCCAAAATGGCTTTGTATCCTTTCTACCTAAATCAGTCTACTGACTGATGAAAGTTACTCTCCAGAATGATATAATATAATATAATGATAAAATAGGCTAGCCTATATTATAATACCTAATTCAGCCTACTGCATTTCTGGTGAGATGTACTCTCCAATATAATAGATATAATAGATAATATAAGCTAAAATTATGTAATATTGTATAATGTAATGTAATATAATATAATAGACCCAGGTACATCATACTGTGTACCAGGTTGTGAAATGTTCCTCCCTTGATAGAGTTATGGAAATAGATTTGCTTTTAGGTCCATGGAGACTCAAGCTTAATTCCCAAGGTCCCAATTTACACCTGCATTGCTTTTTCTGTCAGCATTTTCCTTTCTCAGAAATAGCTATGATTAATATGATGACTCATTACCCATCACACTCTCTCTATCCCAGTGGGGACTGTTAATGTATTTTCCAAATGTCTCACTGGATGTTATTAGTTCCTAAAGTAACCCTTTCCCAAAGCTTTTGAAAGAACTGACTGGCATCACCAGAATTCTAAATATCTGCGCTGAGAGAACGAAGGATCATCCGGAATATGTGTCCATTTTGTGTGACTTGCTCCAAATCTGTAGGTAAGAGCCACTATTTACTAGCCCTATTAGTTCGAAACTAACTCTAAGATTACAGATTCCTGTCCCACCACATAATTCTTAAGAATTCCTCTATTTCAATCTAAGGCTTCCCTTCCTGAAGGAAAAGGCATCTGATGAGGTGACCTATTCACGCGACGTCAAAGAATTCCTCTCTTACATGGGTAAACATCACATTAAAGTATTCCATAATGCTGTGTTGAAATAAGCAATAGTTAAAGATCAATAAAAAAGTGACACTTAAAACACTTGTTTCTGTTCGCAGGGTGCTTGATGAGAATTTCAAATGCTGACGTGAGACACCAAATCTGTGACTCTATTAAATCATTCTATGGTGTGACTTCCAAACAGCTGCTAGATGGTACGGGCTATCCCTCAAAGCCAGCGGCTACATCTCTCAAGTCTTTCAACAGATTCTCTAGACTTTCAATGAGTGAGACCCTCTCATAGTGTAATGTGGTGGTGCTGTTGTTGTTGTTGTTGTTGTTGTTGTTGTTGTTGTTGTTGTTGTTGTTGTTGTCTTTCTTGATAAGCCGCACTTGGAATTAACATCAGCCTTCAGCCAAATTCTGGTCAATTTTGACTTTGATGGGGAAAGGCAGTGATACACAGGGCAACTTTTGGGGCTGATCGGCAACAGTGCACAAGGAGTTGCCTCAGCATTGTTGTTTTAATCACATAGAACATATTATTGCCAGGAAACATTTGAATAGGTTTTTGAGACTCACTTTGTTGCTTGTTTTCCGGGAGTGCAAAGTCACCAGTCTGTCAGTTCTACCAGCCACTTTGGCAGACAACCAACCTGTGTTCAATCAGTCTTTGCTGTTCAAAAACTTATTTGGCGAAATTCTGAACCCACAAGCCACTGTGGCCGGTTGACAAAAAAGTTAGTTTCATGCCCTGTTGTTATGTCTATTAAATGTGATACATCTTATTAAAGGAATGGCATTCTTGACTTTTTCAACATCCACTGTTTCCGTAGGGCTCAAAGCCACCAGGCCAGGCTATAAGCTCCTGCAGGTGGAGCAGAGTGGCCTGGCCGAGACCATGGTCCTCTCCCTGGCAGTGCTTGAGAGCCAGCTGCCCGTGAGGCTTCAGGTCCTACAAACACTTCAGATCCTCTCCGGTTCCTCGGGTGAGTAACTACCTTGTTGATGGCACCGCTGGCTTTTCTGTCATGCATGTCAATCTCAACAGATGACCTCCTTCATTAGATAAAGTAGCTCGCTCTTGAGAGATTAAGGACAATCAGAGAAACAATCAAAATGGTGACCTTAAGTGTCCTTCTGTCAATGTCAATTAAGGAATCACATCTCTTTAATCATGTTTGATTTTCTACTATAGACGTGAACTGTGGTTTAATAGTGAATGCACACGGGGCAGAGACAATCTGTCTCCATATGAATGAGCCGGACCCCTCCGGACAAGTTCTGTTCCGCTCCTCTAAAATCCTGTGGAACTTGTTGGAGGGAGGATGCAAAGAGGAGGTCACTTCTCAACTGAGCAGTATGGATTGTGTTGTGTAAGTGTCTCATTGTCATAATGTGTTTTGAAACATGAATGTTTAAGTGAATGTGTGAAGGAGGAATACATGCTGGATACATAATTCATCGTTGTTTGCATCATAGGGCTTTGAAAGAGGCGTTTTTTCACCAGCTGCTGAACGGCTTCCGGCATTCCGATCTCCAACTCAGAAATGATCTACTTGTAATCACAACTCTCATTGCTGAAAATCCCAAAGCCCCTATAATTGTAAGTAGGGGCCAATATGTTACTGACTAAATCAGGGGGCTTACAGCAATGCATGACCAAAATGTTTCTGAACTACATATGTGCAGTGAGTGTGTTGATATTTTGTTCTCTTGTATTTCAATCTGTATTTGACATCTTGTTTCTCATTTACAGGAGAGTTCATTTGCCAAGCAAGTCATTCCTTTTGTCACATTTCCAGAGCGTGAGCCTCTTATTTTCTTAATAATTTCAGCAATTATGATTATTTTGAAATGATTATGGACAACTTTATTTTGGTAATTATCTTCACTCATCTTTTCTCTTAGTCAAAAGTCACAATCCTTTGGTCTGCAACCTCAAGCTGACCCATAACAATGAAGACTTTGAGCTGAAGAGGCTGCTGTTAAGTCTGGTAGTTGTCCTGTCAAAGGACTTGTCTGCACTGCAGGTCGGTTGGACTTTCTTCTGTGTCAGTAGTCACTGGTCACCGAAAATGTATGCCTTATGTAACTGGTTGAATTTGTGGACAGGTCATGATATCGCTTGACATCCTCCGTATGGCACGTGTGCCATGTTTGTGTTTCTCAGCTGTTCAGAGAGGGCCGTGTGATGCTGGCGCTGATGACGCTAGTGAAACCCCCAGCCCCCGCCGGTGAGCGGCAGTCAGGTGTTGGCCACTGGTCCTCGGCCCAGCAGGAGGAACTGCAGCTCCATGCCTTGGCCACTCTGGCCACCGTAGCCCGTCTCATGCTGGAAGACTACATGACCTGTCAGGGTAACACGTGCCTGCTGCTCCTGCTGGAGTGGTGCACTGAGCAAGGTGAGGCACAATGCGCAGTAGAAGCACGGTAGGATTGAGCCCAAGTAAAAGCATAAACATTTATTTCATATGAAAGCAGTCCCTGAAAAGTGTATGAAGTCATAAATCGCAATCAATGGAATTCAAGAATTCATGGAGCACACCATCTCCGGATAGGTGCTATGATATAAATGAACAGGTCTTGTTTGAATTGCCCACAGCCTCTTCCCAGAGGATAGTCACTCAGAGAGGTGGCTAGCTGGCTAAGAGGGGTGATGGCTGATGCTTTTAAACTTTTGGGTCATGCTTGTGAGGTATAGATAAGACCACAGATGGTAAAGGAGCAACCAGTTAATGAACACATCAGATTTTCTCCTCTATCACCTCTTTATGTCTCTTTATGTCTGCTCTATATTGTAGATGGCTACTTTGGTCGGGGTCATAGTTTCCATGGCACTGGAGGGAGGGGCAGTAAGAGGGCCCAGATGCGCCACTGCATTAGGCTGCTGAGGTCCATGACATCCCTAGGCAACGAGACAATCAACCAGGACCTCTGTGATCAAGGGGCCATCAACCAGCTCCTAGGTAATGACAGGGAGATCCTCCATTGTTCAAGTATTATGAGAGGCTGTCCCTCAGTCTGTCTGTATTCATGCTGCTGATTGTCATTTCCGACAGGAATCTTAATGCAAATGGAAGGTAGCCCTGATGAGGAGGATGCCGTCACCTTGGAGATCAAGGCTGATATTCAGCTGATCCTCTCAGCACTGTGTGAGAACGATCTGCACAGAAAGGTAGGGCCAAGATTGTGACCCTGACATGGCATGTAGCAATTAGATTATGTTTGTTAAACATGTAGACCCATGTGTGACTTGACAGCACTGTACTGTATATAGAGTGAATGCATACATATATCAGCTAGATGTTCTTGTCAGTCTCTCAGAAGAGGAGCTGTGAAAGTTCCATTGTAACGGTTTCTTCTTGATACCTCTAAAAAGCCTGTCAGAGTAAGAGTCTCAGTAACCTATTATTGTTGCGCTTCAGGAGTTGTTTGGGTCTGAAGGAGTTGAGATGGTGGTGCACTTCCTGAAGATGAGCCCTGAGAAGTTCTACAGTGGTCTGGGACACAACAAGCTCATTCTCTCCACAGTCGACTGTGTCTGGTTGGTTCACATAACACTACTTAGTCCATGTTGGAAGAAAGAGAACTACACAAACATTCTGTGCAAGGCCTCTATTGCGTCAGTGTGCCCTTGATTAAAAACAGTGTTTTATGTCCTAACAGGTCCTGTATTGTGGGATGCTACACTACAGAAGATTACTTTTTAGCCAAAGAAGGAGCATTTCTTCTGCTTGACTTACTCCATGTAAGTAGCTCATTTCAAGTGGCTCAAACACTCTGGCTGTAAGCACGAGGTCCTCCTGCACTTTGTGTATAGAACGTTAATCAGTTGGCCATTTTGTGTCTTTCAGTCAAGTCCCAGGAGCATGCACAGCGTGGTGCTCGGCACTCTTCTAGAATTGTGCGACAACCCCAAGACTCTCTCACACATCCTGACCTGGAGGGATGAAAAGGGCCAGACGGCCCCACGCCTCCTGCTGGAGCTTTGGAGGCAGGAGGAGGCGGAGCTAGGAGTCAGAAGAGACACGCACGGAAAGATCACAGGTTAGTCCACAACTTGTAAAATTCTAGATACAGTCAAGTTCAACCATGACTCAGATACTAGGTGGCTAAGAACTTTTTTTTTTTCTGCTTGAACGTTTCATCCTGTCATCTTGATCAGTGCTTTTCAGATCTTAACACTTAAGTAATTCTGATTCAGAATTTCTGATAAATTCTGTTATTACTGGTATTATTAATTATTAATTATTAATGGTATTATATGGTATTATAACAATACATAATATTGATACACTCATAAACATTGTTATTACTGTGGAATTACTTACATTTTACTAGTGTTTTAGGTGTAAGCATATGTGCAGCCCAATCTATACATTCCATGCATCACTTCTTCTGCTTCTTCTGATAAATATTGCTTGATTTTCCCTCATTTTCATATTGGATGGTAAAGATCTGAAGAAGCCCATTCTGTGTTGTTACCAAGAGGAGGACAGCCAGACATCTTTCCCTGCCAGCAGGCCCAGTGCAGCAGTAATGGATGTATCAGAGAATCAGCGTGCCAAGATTTACTCCATCTTCTGCAAACTTGGTAAAGGGACAAATAAAGGAACACTCTCGGGTTCACAACAGGGGGGGCTTCAGGGAGCTGCCAGGGGGACCTTGAGATGATAGGAAATGATTTACTACATTAATTACAGAATGCTTCAATCTCAAAACATCAAGACTTGAGTAATTATTCAACTACATGAAGAACATAGCAGTTAATATTATATAAACACAATGATATAATTTTAACTTTCTGTAGATGGCACATGTACTCCCAGTTTGCTATGAACAAGAAAAAGGAAATAAAGAAGGATTTTTGCTTTGTGTATATTTTATGACTACTACAAAGGCAAACGTTGTTTTTGAATCACTTTTATGCTTTTCTGAGGTCAAACTGAATACGCTGGACTAATTGCATTGGAGTACAGATATCATGTCTCCTGTGGGGGGCACTGGAATAATTCCTTGGACACAAGGGGCCTGGGGGGCGAAAGGGGACATCTTGTGGTGTGATTATGATTAACTTGCAAGGCTACGTTATTCAATGTTATCTGTAATGTGTTATTTTCCTCAGGTTATGAAGATCTGCCTGGATTGTCAACAAAGGATTATGTCACTCTGAGCATTGTCAACAGATATCTGGATTTTAAGGTAGACGTGTTAAATTTCCAAAAATGTACATCCATATTAGGTATATCCCATCTTTGAAAGTTATCTTCAAGATTCCAAATGACCATTCAACCGTTGTTGAATAAATTAAATTACAAAATGCTGACACTTGAGTCTGCTGGTTGCTGCACATCTGCCACTGCAGGTTGGAGAAGTGTGGGAAGAGATCACCAGAGAATTAGCCCTGGATGGCGTGAGGCCTGTCACCCCTGACGAGGAGGCTCTGGAGACTATCGCTAAGATCACAGAGGACACGGCCAGGAGGGTCACTGAGGCACAAAGCAGCATCCTGGAGCAACAGGAGAAGGAGGAGCTCAGCTCGGAGAAGCTCATGTACACAGAGGTGTGTGTGTGTGTGTGTGTGTGTGTGTGTGAGAGAGAGAGAATTGCAGTCATTTAACCAGTAGGCTGAAAAACACTCAACCTACATTCTAGGTCATATGTCCTTGTCCATAATCACAATTAAGCACACCCACTCTGATATTATTTCTAAAATAAGGTCTGTTAGTTCGTTTTTTACGACATAGGCCCTACATCTGTAACAGTGTTGGTCTGTCCGTCTGTCTGTCTGACTGTATGTCTGTCTTTCCCCACAAAAGTAGACCAATCAGAACTGATGTTTTCACTGACATCACATGCTGAACAGTAGACCAATCAGAGCTGATGATTTCACTGATGTCACACACTTGAGAAAAGGAAAAGGTCCGCAGACTGTATTAAGCTTGCAAATAGAACTTGTTTTATTGTATATTAATAGGACAATGTTTCGATCCCAACGGATCTTTCTCAGGTCTTCCCCAGGACTGATGTCACACACTGAATCAGTTATCCCAGAGAGCCAGCGGAGCAAGCCACCTGGCTCAGCCATGACAAGAATTAATTTAATTCATGGAAATAAATGGGATAAAAATGTACACAACACACAGGAGCTTTGACATATCCTCTTTGATAACAGAGGTGGACAAACGTTAGCATAGCGCTAACCGCAATTAGCATTGCTAACATCAGTGAATTTGCTACTCAATATTTAGGCTGCACATGTCGTCTTGTACAAAGGCTTTCACAAAACATACTATGCAAGGAATCATCAGCAGGGCATTCAGATGAATTCATGGAAGTTAACTGAAATATTGAGTAGCAAACATTGACTAATGTTAGCTATGCTAATCGTGATTAGCGCTAAGCTAATGGTTTCTACTTCTTTTAAAAGAGGGTATGATAAAACTCCTGTTTGGATGTCAAAGGGGTATGGCAGCTAGCAAGCTTATTTAATGTTAGCTGCATCATTTATCATTGTAGCTAATAAAAGGATTAGTTTTGTAGTTTTGCTCCTTCTAATCTAATGTTAACTAGCTAAACATGCTTGATATAGCTAGGACACTAGCTGACTTCTTATCACTTATCATAAATTCACAAAAAATTATTAAACCTGTTTGATACATTGATTGCTGGCTGCCTACGCCATTGTTAGATTACCAGTCTTGTTTTTTTTTGTTGCATCATGAAGTGAGGCAACTCTATGAATGCACTGGGCCAAACTTGAAGACGCCAAACTGGTGCTAGATCGGACTGGGTCATCGCCGTTGAAGACGGCAAATTGGTGCAAGAACGGACACCTGTTAAAGACAACCAACTGGTGTAACAGGCAACACTAGATTCACACGACCTGTGATGTGGCCTCAAACTCACCTGAAAATGTTTGGAAACACCGCCATCTTGTTTTTGTCACCTGGGTGAATGGAGAAGAGAATAGAACACAGACACAGAGAGAACACAGACATTGACCATAGTGCTATTCTACAAAAAGGGTCAAATATAAACTGATTGCACAGAACGGGACTGTATGTTGTAAAAGTTGGAGCGAGAGACGGACTTAAACTGTTAGAAAATAGAAACGTGAACCAGAGTTACACCGTAAAAGTTGGAACGCAGCGTTGCCAGATGGGAAATGTGAAAGTATCATACCAGAGGCTTAAAATGAGGGAAAATATCGTACATGAGTCATAACCAAGAGAAGTAATCCAAAAATATAATGTGTACAGTAATTTAGGTTACAGTCTTGGTCTCAATCAAAGAAGACTCTGAATTTTATTTCACGACCGAGACCACAACTGCAGTAACACATCATGACCTGCCTGGGCTTTATTTATTAATTTATTTACTTATTTTACTGCGTTTGGATGTAAAACTTCCCCCTTCAATTGCAACCAATAACTTGGCTTATTTTAACCTCGCCACCCCTCCTCCCTCACTTGTGAACACAGGAGAAATTTGCTGTCTTAGAAATCAAATCAATTCAATCAAATTGATGAAATTGATATCAATCTCCTTGTCTTAATTCACGCAGATTCATCACGGTCTATGACACAACATAATAATGCAATAAGATTCAGGGCCAGAGCTGTCGGAATGCTCACTCTCTTCCTTACAGGTCTCTCTCATTAAATGATTAAAAATTTAAATGATGAAAAAATTTTTCCCCTGTCTGTCTAGGCATCTGCCTGCATTATACACACACACCCACACACACACTGAGACTAAAATGAGATAGCCTAGACTGATTACAAAATGTGTCACAAAATGATCAAAGGGCTATATTATCATACAAATGTGATAATCATCGTACGACTGGCAATGCTGTTGGAGTAAGACATGGACTTACACTGTTAGAAATAGAATGGTGGAACGGCCTACACTGTAAAAAGAAGGGGAAATGGACACACGCTGTGAAAAGTCAGAAGGGGAAAACTGCCTGCACTGTTTTTTACTGCTAACACTGATTCTGCGTGTGCATATTTGACTTGGTGGCACTTGTGTGAGTGGGGAATCGCATGGTTCATTTAAACAAAGATGCAGTCATGTAAGCTATTTTATTGTGAAATTATATTTTGACATATTGCACAGGTATTGTCAATCTTTCTGTTAGTTGAACATGTGAGGCATGTTTAACTACAGCATATAATTACGTTCTGCGCCTCCCTGACTGGACTAGGCTACTGGTAACTTTACGTAGTCTTAAAAAAAAGCTGATCAGAGCTGAAATGACTCATTCATTGTGAAGACTATTGCTGACTCAATCCATTCAAGCAATCAGGCGCCAAAAGTAAGCTGTCTACATTTTTAAAAGCAAAATAAAGGACGCAACTAAGTAATCCGGCAACGTCGGGTCTAATTTTCACAGTGGCTATTTCAGTAAAAATTGCTTTTTGTCTAGGACTTGGTTTAATCCATGTCTGCAAAGCTTATCCATTGTTTGCCTGATTTAGAAGTCTGACTTAATTCTGATGACTGTATCTTTGCATCACAGATAAAGTCCCATTGGAAGCAACAGGAGCTTGCAGCCAAGTCATGGGATCAGTACGTTGCTAAGACATCGGATTACAAGACTCTAAAGGTCTTATCACACACAGATCACAACACATACACTATATAACCATGGATCCTAACTGTTCTGTGTTCAAAGTGTGAATTTTAACTGATTTGTTTGGGTGATATATATAACTCTACCTATGATTATGACTTTTTCTCCCCCAGGAGGTAAAAGCACATCGGGAGAAATGCATTGAATCTTCCAGACCCCAACCAAAGCATGAGGACACTATATTTCACCCTGCAGAGGTCTCTGTTCTTAGCAGTTAGTCAATTTCACAAATTTGTTCAGTATTTTATTGTACGGTTACTGATTGATTGATAAAACAATAAGAAAATCCAAGTAAAAGTGTGTTATAACACACTGTGTTCAAAGAGGTTTTTCAATATTTCTTGTATTTCTGTATTCCCCCTATTCCTGATATTAGATATGTTACTCTGTCGTGTCGTGTGTTTCAGAAATTCTATGGGAGAGTTAAGGTCACAGAGAGTCCTCTTGCCCAGCTGACAGGGGGGCCACTGGCCAACCCTGGGGTGGTCGTGGAGAGGGTGCCCATCCATGGAGAGGCCTCGAAGAAAGACTCCTTCCCCTCAACTCAGGACCCTGAGTACTTCAGCACTGTCTCAGTCAAATAAATCATCACCGTATTGCCTAAGCTTTTAGCCTGCTGTTGGTTCATGAAATAGACAGTCCTCCAATCAGGTACCATTGCATGGAGTAGCTGTGAGATCAGATGTGAAGGTGAATGTTCATCAAGTTCAGCATAATCAAGCAAAATGGATAGAGTTGTTTCATATTAAGTCTTGAAATCTTGTTTTTAGGTTAATGGCTTGAAATTGCTCGAGGAATATAGAAATTGCATCTTGGCATGATTAAATTGCTCTCCAAACTGAACTGATCTAATTTGAGTGAGTGTTGTTGTTATATTAAATGATCTTGGGTCTTGGGATTTAATAAGAACATTTCATTTGGTGCTTTGAAATGGCTTGGTGTCATACCGGTACCATTTTCCTCCTGGGTTGAAAGTATACATTTCAGTGGCTTGAAAGAACTAAACATCTTCTTGCCGAAGTTGAACCGATCTCTTCATGACCTGCTGCTGAATTCCATGAGTTATATAGCTTATTCATGACTTCCCTCTAGGTACATCAAAACTCACTAATGAAGGACAGTGATCTGTCATGTAATATACTATAGAGGGTTCATTCACAGGTGTTTGAATTTCTGGAATATCATGGGATTTTGAGAGGTGTACAGTACCGTGTCAGTATTTCAGAAAGGGAAAGTCTGGGAATTTAATATATTCTCTGGTAAAAATCATGTTATATCAGGGAATCAAGGATCACTTCACTTTAGATGCATTTTTTTTTTCTCAGAGAGAGAAAGAGAACAAACATTCACAAAATACAGAGAAGAAGAAGCCTTTGTTCAGAAACTGATTGATGTAAGTAAATGTAATCTTTTGTGTTAATCTCGTGCTAATACAAGCCCATTATATTCACATTTTTCTTTGCAGACCAAAGGAATGATTTGAGACTATACATTTACATTTCAGTTTAATAATAAAAAA
>OMKL01137508.1:0-19510 GCA_900302295.1 Parasudis fraserbrunneri
TCACCACTCAAAATCTGTGTGGGGAAGTGAATGAATAACGCTCTCCACTCCCCTAATACCAACTGTTGAAGTGCCCTTAAGCAAGGCACTTAACCCCCAACTGCTCCAGTGGAGCTGCTCAGTGGCCAACAGTGTCAGACTGTGGTTGTACTGCCCTCAGGTGAGAATGTGTGTAACTGTGTGAGAGCGAAGCAGGGTGGTGTTGCTGAAAAGAGCATCGTTGATATAAAAAAAAAAAAAGATCCAGTCTTCCTGAATCCCATGTCTTCATATGACCCTCAGTATGAAAAATGTCACAGTGATGATCAGCCTTCATACTGATGTTTTGTGATTATGAGCCATACTCTTGATCTGGGCCATGCTACTGCACTTATTCTATATCTACAGGGTTGATTTTTATATACTGTAGAAGCTGCCCAATGTCGCTGCCCAATCTAGCTCAGGTGTGCCCTAAATGCACACCGGTCCAACGAACTACACACAGAAACACTAAAACCACTTTTTTCAGTGGAAAATGAATGTATTTGGCCATGCCATACTGAAACACATAAATTCTGCTCAAATCCTTTTTTTTGTAATCAATTGTTTTTTGTTTTCTTTTAGAAAAGGTTATAGATAGTCATTACAATAACAAACACAAATGAACATGATATAACTACCCCTTCTAAGACCAGAAATTACAAACATGTTCTGGGCTGCTTGTTTGTATTTCTTCAGTCACCCACATACATCCAGGGTAGCACTGATGGAGCTTGAGGGAAGCAGGAAAGAACCGGCGCAAAATAGTGCTGAGGGGGAAGAGAATTCCAACTTGGAAGGTTGGTCCGTTGGAAGGGTGATGTCCATGGGCAACATCCTGTGAGCTACACTGGTTTCTCTTAGCATGCCCCCTGCTTCCCAACTCCCTGCTTTTTGTGCCAACTACCAAACTGTGCTGGTTGAATCTATTAAAATTAGAACAGCCAAAATTGAGAATGGCATTGCTCTGAAAGGTAGAATCTGTAATCCCGTCAAACAGCGACCTCTAGGCAAAACAGCTCCACTTGGTATTGCCCTTTATTTACTTTCGTTTTGTTTTGGTCTGATGTGTGGGTTGGCGTTTAGTAACTTATTATACTGTGAATTTCTCCAGACCTCTCTTGACAGAGCCTGAGGTGTGGCCAGCAATAGCATCCCCTCCCCTATCCCCACTCAACTCCAACCCACACATCAGACCCAAACAAAAAATGTAAACAAAGTGCAATACCAAGAGGGGCTCTTTTGCCTAGAGGTCTCTGTTTGACGACATTACAGATTCTACTTTTAAAGAAGAAAAAAATGTCATCACACAACCACCAATTAAATCAGTATCCTTTTACATGCTGTCAACTGTATAATATTGTTTATTTGTTTATATGGGATGACTGATTTAATCCAATCACTGATTTAAAGCACATCAAATAGCTTAATGGTACTAAGCCAGTGAGATCTCTTTAACTATGTATAGTAAGAGCTTGTCCACTATTTTAACTGATAATGAGCTCACAATGGACGGCTCTATACTGTAACCTATGAAAATAGTAAGCATACATATGTTATACATTTTAGTTGTATAACAATGAATTTACTTTAAAGGTGCTATGTGAAGCAATTACATGTATTAATCACTTTCTGTTGCCAATGTGTGAATGGATTGTGATGTAACTTAAAAAAAATTACACCTTCCCAGACTTTCTCAGTTGCCTATAACAGCCTGTGGGCTGATTTCTATGTAAAGGACTCTGGACGATTTTGGCGGGAAAATCCAAAGGACGTTTTTTTTCCCCTCCCTTTTCTCTAGACGCACACCTCTCCAAAAATGATAAAAAATATTTCCACGGCTCCAAACAGGAAAACACAGCTTCCCTTTAGGTAACTTTCCACGGTGGATACGATGGCGGTGTCGTAATCAAAATGGCACACTGGGAAATTAAATTTTTGGTCGCCATGCGTCCGTCCGTGAACCTTTAATAAAAAAAACGGTATTGGCCACCATCTACAAGCCGGCCTGCATATGAGAGTCGTTCCCTCGTTCCTAGCCCGAGATACGTGAACCCACAGATCCTGGAGGAGCAATAGTATGCTGACAGCAGTTCACTTAAAGGCCAATGGTGTCATTAATGAGAGCAATGTGGAATTTCTGATCATTCTACATAGCACCTTTAAGACTCCCCCCCCCCGCCTTTTGTCTGGATTTGAATTACACAACTTTGAATGACTTAGAACAGGGATAGGGAACCTATGGCCTTTTCCCAGATATTATAGTGGCTCATCAATTTCACAGAAAAATAGTTCACAAAAAAATTAAAAATAATGATATATTATTATTATTATTATTATTATTATTATTCTCTGCCTTAATATGATTGACAGCAGCATTTGGCGTGTAGGTAACTCAGCTAGCTAAGCTGGATTTTAATTATTTAATTTCATTTTCAAGTTCATTAGTTCATCAACTGGCTCATTTTCGAGTGGCCACTAGCGAGCTACCATGTTAGATAGGAAAATATGTGTGCAACTTCAGCACATAAAGACTGACTGGCCTGATGACTGAACTGAATGTTGCTAATGCTGCCTACTGTTGTCTATGATGTGCACTGTTATTTTTACTGTATGGTGGCCTGCAGGACAACAAATGGATGGTATTGTACTGTAACTTCTATTTCCAGAGCGTCTTTCGGTACAGTAGTTAATAGCCCTACATAAAAATGAAAATATTTGTAATATATCGAAATGTAAACTTCGCTTTGGCTCTCTCAAAATTTTATCTGATAAAAAGGTTAAAAAAAGGCTCTTGAAGGTGAAAAGGTTCTCAACCCCTGACTTAGAGGAATTAATTGAAACAACAGTTTCTGAGTTTCTCAACAGTATTTCAGTCCAGGGGCTTTTTGTAAGTTCTATTCCTGTAGATAGGTCATAATATTTTTATATTTCAGCTAATTATCTGCAAGTGGACTTTCAAGTAAAAGGTCTCACCACTCTATCTATAGCAGACAAAAGTCTAAAATAAAGTTATCGTTGTTGTTGCTCTATAATTGTGTCTATTGAGGGAGGAACTGTGCTGTATTTAGGTTGTGGTTGAATACCATCCCCATTAGTGTCAGTTCTCATGACCTTTTAGGTGAGCCTTTATGCAACAGGCCTGGACACTAATCCTGCTATACTTGACTGCACTGTAATGCATAGCAGGCCTAAACACTAATCCTGCTATACTTGACTGCACTGTGATGTACTGTAATGCTGCTGTATACAGTCTATACAGGACTAGGTCAGGAACAGGGACTGCACGCTCACTCACACACATGCTTGCACACACACACACACACACACACACACACACACACACACGCATGTGGGCAGACAGACACACACTTAGAAATGCAACAAATTTTAAGTAGTTTACCCCTTGAAGTCAAATTATTTCAATAAACAGTCACAGAACTGCAACTTTATGCAACTTTGCGTCTTTGTGTACTTGAGAAACAACTGAAATGTACTTTTCAAACTAGTAGATAAAGCTCTGTCCCTCACTAATCGTTTCTGTTTTCCTCTTTACCCCCCCCCCCCTCTCTCTCTCACTCTCTTTGTAGGGGGTCTTTCTCTGAGGTGTTCATGGTAAGAGAGAGGAAGACCGGGGCCCTGTATGCCCTCAAATGTCTAAAGAAGAAACACTTGGCTCACAGCAACCTAGAGAATGAGATTGCTGTGCTGAGGAGGTATGACTCACTGCAGGAAAACATTCAGCTTCACAGTACAACTAGAAGGGCACTCAGAAAGATGCCTACACCCGTGCATGCTGCTGTCCCCCACCTCAGTACTGATTTCAATGGACAATGGTGGAAATTAATTCAAATAAAATACTTGTCGTTGAGCAATTTGAAAAATATTTGAGAATTCAGGTCCTCGACCTGCTGTCAACCTATGTGTGACATTTTATCCAAATTGGATCAACTATAGTTGGTGTGGGCAGACACACAGTTTTTACAAAATTCTTATATTAATGTAGCCATTTTCATTCAAATATTTGACTTGAATATGGCCACTTTCCTATAGATGTTTTCTATAACATATATTCCATGTATGTTTTTCATGCCTTGCACCACCCTTACATCCACCTCTTGACACATATGACATACCTTGCAAAAATTCACCATGGTAACCCAAGCTTATCATGCATGACTTACAGTATAGAGTACATAGAACAATACTGCTGGATTTCTCATGAAAAAAAAAAAACACAATACAAATCTTGTATACATGTAGATCTGAATACAGGCACAGTGACGTTCTCTCACATGAACACGGAGGTTGAGTTCGGTCTCTTTTCTCTCGCCCCTCAGGATAAAACATGAAAACGTGGTGGGCCTGGAGGACTTCTACGAGAGTCGGACACACTACTATCTCGTGATGCAGCTGTGAGTGGATGATGCTAGCTGTTGGGTCATTTACTACTACAGTTTACAGTTTACAGTTTACAGTTTTGTCATTTAGCAGACGCTTTTATCCAAAGTGACTTACAAGTGTGTGCGCACCAGAAACTGGCGATAGGATCAACTCAAGAGTAAACAGTCGGTGGTATTACCCGCATCATAGTGCCATAATCCAGTGCATAACTCAAGTGCATAGCTAAGTACAAACCTGTGAGGGGAAGAAAGGGTTAATAGATATATATATTTTTTTTTTAAGTATTGAACTGTGCAAGAACAAAATGAGTGCAAAGACTTAGCTATGACTTTCAGAGTTTCACAGTATGACAGACACACATGGTACAATGACAACAGGACCTCATGTAGTACAATGCGTAGGGACAGCATGACAATTTTAGGATTTTCATATCCATATATATGCCTTTTACATTCTTTCAAGGGGTTGGTTGACATTTTTTTTTACGCTGAGCACCCAGCTTAGAACTCTGAGAGGCAAACTCTGAGAAGTGCCCATATAATATGAATAATATCCATTTATACATTAGGATGAAGATGATTATGAGGATGCAAAGGGCAGGGGTGTTTGTAGTGGTGGTGAATCATAGATTGCATTTTGATTATAAAAGTATTATTATTATCGAGTTGAAAGAGAAGATGGTGAAATGACTATTGATTAGAATAAATTAATTCGGTGTGTGTGTGTGTGTGTGTGTGCGCGTGCAGGGTGTCTGGAGGAGAGCTGTTTGATCGTATCCTGGACAGGGGGGTGTATACAGAGAAGGACGCCAGCACAGTGGTCCGCCAGGTGCTCCAGGCTGTCAGCTACCTCCACGAGAACAGCATAGTGCACAGAGACCTCAAGGTGGGACACACACACACGCATACGCGCACACACACACAAAAGCATATTTCTTTCCATATAAATTACAAACAGATGAGGGACATAAACATTGTAAATGCAGTCAGATATTCAGAGACCTTTCAGTTACATACTGTCCTCAGAATATAGAAATATATGCCATTTGGTGTACACTTTTATCAAATGCACCACTTTGCCAAGCAAGCTATACCTCGAGCTATACCACTCTCCCACACCACTAAGCTCTAGGGGTGTGAGTCTAGCAAGGAATTTGAGCTATCATTTGATCCAGTAGGTATGCACTCCAAATCTGAGCAAAGTGAGTGGTTTGCAGACTCTTCACTCAATCTATCAACTCACTAAGTGGAGGGAGGGCACACACAACAGAAAGAACTTCTATCTGGATTGAAAAACAGGCAGATGGCTATATTAACAAAATTCACCGGACCCCATCTGTCGGAGAAACTCATCAGACTATTCCACCGCTTTTCTGGAGAAAGAGAGTGGTTGGAGTTAGGCTACCTTACTGTGCCATGAGTATATACAGTGCATTCTTTAAAGTATTGGTGACCCCAGTAGGAATCGAACCCCAGACCCTGCAGTGTCCACCCACTGTGCTACACAGGACCACATATCATACCTAATACACTTTAGCACATATAGACATATACATGTCATACTGTAGTATATTATACATTTACTGTATATACTCACACAACATCATGAGAATTCTTCACTTATTCCCCTGCCACTAGTTGAAATTCTGTGTGTGTGTGTGTGTGTGTGTCCCACCACCATCCTTTCTCTGAGCAGCCAGAAAACTTGCTGTACTACAACTCAGACGAGAATGCTAAGATCATGATCAGCGACTTTGGACTGTCCAAGATGTCAGAGCACGGTGTGATGTCCACAGCTTGCGGCACACCAGGATATGTCGGTGAGTGAGTGTGTGTGGAGAGACCAGGCTCATTCATTTGGCACAAGTGTATATATCAGGGCAGGGGTAAATTATTTTGTCATCAAAAGGTTCTTATGTCCAGTCTATAAAAACAGTGTTGAATAATATGAATTAATTCATTCATTAATGTATTCATTCAAACCTTTATTTAAGTCTCAATAAGATAATTGAGGTTGCCCTCATTCGCAATGAAGTCGAGATGCACAGACAACATTAAAATAAACAAGACAAAACACCTGATGAATAAATTCCCTGTTGTTAATATGTGAATTGTAAATTAAAAGTTACTTGGTGTATATCTCCCAAACATGTGACAGCATGCTTATAAATCCTGGTTCAGGTTATGCTGTCATAACGCTCGTATGAAGGCTATAGCTGTCTACCCTCTAACTCTTGAATGTAAGAGAGGCCTTGCACAGAATGTTTGTGTTGTTCTCTGTCTTCCAACATGGCTACCTATAACATAACAACCACTGTACATGGCAATGGAAGAGACAACAGTTGCTATGTGCAAAACGATTGGTATGTGTTGATATATGAGAAATATATCAACAAAAGTGTAATAATTTGGTGTTTTAGTGCTGGATCTTGTAAACAAGTCACAGTGGAACAGTAATATCATGCTTTTCCAGTGTTTCACCTACTCTACTACTGCACAGAAATGAGGCATTTTCTTTTGAAAGTGGTTACCAATGGTTACAGGCAGCCATACTGGAAGAAAGAGAACTACACAAACATTCCATGCAAAGCCTCTATTGTAAGTTGTAGATGTGAGCAAATCCTGGGTGTGATAATGGCTTTGTAATCATTTGACCAAGCACAGAGTCTGCAAGGTTTAAAGAGTTGCTGAAGCACAAAGATAATAAGTAAATAGATAAATGAATAATAACATTGTCATTCTCATGAGACAGCGAAGCTTTGTCTGTCTGTCCGAGACACAGCTCAGTTTTGCTATTGTTTTGCCTCGATAATAACTGCCCATCTGTCCTGTTCCACAGCCCCTGAAGTTCTGGCCCAGAAACCCTACAGCAAAGTGGTGGACTGCTGGTCCATAGGGGTCATCACATATATCCTGTGAGTAAGATATAGTACAGTACAGTACAGTACAGTACAATACAATACAATACAATACAATACAGTACAGTACAGGACAATACAGTACAATAATATACAGTACAATACAATACAGTACAGTACAGTACAATACAATACAATACAATACAGGACAGGACAGGACAGGACAGGACAGTACAATACAATATAGTGTAATACAATATGATAAACAACATCCTTTATTGTCCTGGGGAAAATGTATTTTGCAAGGTCAGCACAGAAAACATTATAAAACAACATCCACAAGTTTGGTAAATGATTCACATTTGCTTAAATACACATCAGGAACGTCTAAAGCATAACATTATGTATATTTCCATTTACTCTTCAGGGAATCCCCTTTGTGGATAGATAGATAGATAGATAGATAGATAGATAGATAGATAGATAGATAGAAAGATATAATTTTCAATTTAAATAACGATTATTCTTGTTTTTTCTGCTGCAGGCTGTGTGGTTACCCTCCGTTCTTTGAGGAGAATGAGACACGTTTGTTTTCAAAGATCATGAGGGCAGAGTACGCTTTCCATAGCCCATTCTGGGATGACATCTCTGAGTCAGGTAAGAAAGCAGAGACATACTGTACAGAATCATACAGACACTTCACAGTTAAAGGGCCCTCAGTATCATTTAGACTCAATTAGAACAATTACAGTCTCATTACACTTATGTTCTATAAAAAATAAAAAAAATAAAAAAAATTACTTACAACAACTGTACAAAGGAAATGGAATATGTTTCCTTTCGATTTTCAAATCTCATGTTTGGATGAACGATGTCTTACTGTACACTTCTGTGCTTGTGAATTCATATTTTAAGAAATAGGTTTACAGCAAATTATCTAAGGGTGTTAATCAGAAATAGGTCATTTTCTACACTTGTAGGAAAATAATATGTACGATGTACGATAATACATTATCTATGTTTCTTCAAATGACTCACTTACATTTGTTGACCTTAATTATGTTAGCTAAATTTGGTGCAGGATTTGGTGAGGATCTGGTGCAGGATTTGGCGAGATGACCTTAAAGCTTAGTTAAGACCATACCAAAATATCTTGTGACATCATTACCTGAGAATGGCAATAGTGTTTGGCCTATTTGGATTAGAGTCAGGTATTAATAGCTGCTTAAAAGTTAGGGCATAACTCACTTTACAGGCACTAGGGATTCATTTGGATCAATTAAGGGCAATTGCTAAAATAAAATTCAGTGTAACCCTAATCTCTTCCTTGATGGAGGGACATTTAGGGCATCAATCAAATAATAGGGTATAAATAATATATGTATTATGGGACATTTTCAGCATAGACTAGATCAAAGCCAAAATATAATTAACAAAATAAAGCTTTTCTGTGATTGATTGACCTTGATTGTCACAGTGGAACTAAATTATTTTGCTCTGATAACCATTCAAATGTTTGATAAATTCACAAAATTATAATCCAACCACAGGTACGTCTAATTTGAGGCAATTTCTTTGTTTTTGTTTTTTATATATATATATAGCTGCCTCGAAAAATACAAATAAACTGAATTACCATATCGTTTTTGCCACAGTGCTGTGTTTTCCTAGCCTCGCAAGCCAGACAAATCTTGCATGATTTCACAACGTTGTTGATTCGTCTGGCTTGCGAGGCCAGTGCTTTCTCTGAAACTTGATGAACCTAATAGGGTAGCCCCCTGCTTTGTGGCACTCAAAACAATCTTGTCTGTCAGCCTGGACTGAGGATTTAGACGTGTTTACTAAGATATCTGAATTTAAACCAAACTATGATAAATGCTAAATATTGCGTATCGGATCTTTTAAAAATATAGGCTTCACTCTACAGAGCAAATTACCCATCAAATGGACTGACAAACTGATTGATATACAAGGAATACACATTCCAAATAACATAAATTACCTCACAATTATTCATTTTTACAATAAAATGCAAAGAGTAAATAAAAAACAATTACTACCATGGAAGAGTAAGCCTTTAGCTCTCTTTGGTAAAATAACCTTAATGACTTCATGGGTAAATTCATTGGTAAACAAAAGAAAAAAAGCAACAATATCAATCAGTGGAGGATAAAAATATATGTGTAAATATTCAACATGGATGACAAAAAATAAATAAATAAACAAAAAGATACGTTCATTTTCTATTATATTAAATAATCTGTCACCAAGTCCAACAAACATCCTGATCAAATTCCATTTGTTTCCATTACTGGTTACAGTTTTAAAAGCAGGTTATCAATAATCTGTAATAGATTACATTTTGAAAGTAACCCTCCCAACCCTGTGTGTCAGATGATGATGGTTCTCCATGTCTGTGTCTCTGTAGCCAAAGACTTCATCAGAAATATGATGGAGAAAAACCCCAAGAAACGTTTTACCACAGAACAGGCCCTCAGGCACCCCTGGTGAGTCCTTCAAATATACACAAGACATACATGCACATACACACCCACATGCATGCACATACACACCCACATGCATGCACATACACACACACGCACGTACACACACACACACACACACACACACTGGGTCAAATAGTAACTGGAAATAATTCCCAGCATTTGTTTTAACCTGCTTGGAGTACCAGGTGGGTGGGGTTTACCACATCAGGGCAGTTCAGATGGAGTCAGATAAGTTTGTATAGGCTCATCTTTCTTGTACTCCTATGTTGTCCTATGTGGTAAAACCCCATCCATCTGTTACTTCAAGCAAGTCAAAACAAACATCATGAATTATTTGCAAATACCAACATTTAGCATTTAACACAAAGATTATCCTTTGATATGGAAAACAACCTGCTATTAGATCAGATATAGTTATCAAACTCTGTGTATAGTTTGGAGGGAATCATCGTTGTAAGTAGCAGTTCCTGTTCACTCCAAACTAATCAATATCATGTCCTGTTACAGGATCATTGGACATACAGCAAGGGACCAGGACATTTACCACTCTGTCTGTGAGCAGATCCAGAGAAACTTTGCCAAGTCCAAATGGAGAGTGAGTAACACAAATGATATACGATATAGATGTATCTACAGTATGTATTTGCATGTAATTACGTGTCCACAATCTACAATTGTGGTCCGTCATGGCTTCAGTAGGAGTTCAACCCTAAACTTCAGTCACTTACTTCACATAGCTGCAAGCTACCACAGTAAGTTTAAACTTGAAGACTGACGTTGAGGTTTGACGTTGATGCGTGTCTCTCTCACAGCAAGCCTACAACGCAGCCACAGCCATCAACCACATGAAGAAGCTGCAGCTGTCCCAAGCTGGGCCCCCTCCCCCCATACCCAACATCGTGGTGAATTCTTCTTCCCAGAATCCCCTCAGGGGTCTGGAGCAAGCCGACGACTCGCCTGACGACAAGGAGGACGGGCTGGACTCCAACGGGAACCTCCCAGCCGCAGTGGGTCACCTGGTGCCACCGTCACATCCCGGGGAGAGCAGGGGGCTGTGCCCGCCCCTCAGAGCGTGTCACAGCGAGCCCATGCACGCCCCTGTCGTCATGGAGAGGGGCTCCCACGCATACCACTCAGAGGGTGAAACGTCCTTCAGCTCAGCCAACAGGTGAGGCTTAGAGCTTTGCAGGACATCTACTGTACTACAGAGCTGGGTCAAATAGTGTTTTTACAAGTAATTGTACCAGATGGGTGGAGTTAACTGCAAGAACTGTTAAGAATGATTTGTACGGTCTGATTTACTACAAAAGAGGTTTGCAGATGAGCTATGGTTTATTGCCTCCAGTGAGCAGTCCATCGACATTATAGATTTTATTAGTTAGCTAGGCAGAAAGTAGATAGGGTTAGAGGGTTATTAAGCTTAAACCTAATTTCGGCTACTCTGTTGGCCGCGCTACACAATGTTCATTTTGATGTTTCTTAAATAGTTTTGGTCCCTTGAGATTTTCAGTGTAGGATTGGATTGGACTAGAAGAAGTGGTTATGTTGACACTCTAGTAATAACACCCTGGCAGGTGTTCTCTACTGCGATTACTGGTGACAACTGCGATGTTGTCAGTCATATGTGCTGCCTGAAAAGTTTTCTTTCATGTAGTAAACGTGAAATCCAGGAGAAAGCAAGAAAGATTTGAGCTACCTCTAGCTCCCTGGTTACCACGAGTAGCTTGCTTAGCAGCCAATAGCATTTCTCATAAACCACGGAACGCCTATTGTACCAATCAGATTGCTTGGCCGAAACTACCCGTTGTAACAGTATTTAAATGAGGAGTGAGGTTTACAACCTATGCCATTCTATTGTCCTGAAGTGCCATCCTGTCTGTGTGTTGTACTGCAGCTGTGATGCGATTGACAGGGGAACCAATAGGAGAGGCCAAACCATACAGACGGGGGTATGTTCTGTCATGTGATTGGTTGGCTAATTGAAGGAGTAACTCTATGGAGGTAAGGAGTTATTTATTTTGCCAAAATTTAGATGAAGAAAGAAATTATAGTATTCAAATACATTTGTACTATCTAGCATGTTATTTCCTCCCTGGCTTTGGGTGTTTATAGGACTGTCCCAAGACATTTCTAATGAATGATTCCTTTCAGATTATTTTTGTCATGTTGTATTGGTTAATTGATTGAAAATAACCTTCACTACAACTACAGCAAGTTTCACAAAAATGTATTGGTCTTTGATCAACACTAGATCTAAAGGGGTCATTTTGTATTTGTATTTTTTGTTATGCTATTGGTCAATGAAAACCAAACAGTAAGGTACAGCTCTTGTTGATTGCGACTAGTTGAAATATGCTAACATTCTCTCTCTGTCTCTCCCCCCTCCAGTGTTTTCCAGAACTCATGGCAGTCAATTGAATCCTTGTGTGAAGGTATCTACTGCCCCCTACTGTTTGATATCTGCAGTGGAGAATGTGCATACCATCAACAGAGCCACAGAGATGGGCACAAACACAGAATGGACTGGGATAAATATGCCCATTTACCATGCAATGAAACGTGCAGTGGCACACGTGTGAACACAGTATTTGTGCATGCACATAAATGCATACACACACACATAAATATACACAAAAGGAGAGAAGATATCTTGTCTCTCTGACACATTAGAAGTCACATGCTATTTATATTAAAATGTTAAGCTGATGAAATATTTTCTTTTTTCCCCTCTAAACTATTTATTGTATCTATATTATCCTAACGTTCTATGAAAAACACAATGTAAAGGTATCTATTTGGAAAAACCTTTTGGATGATATATCAACTGTAACTGCTATTTACAGGAAATTTGCTTGCGTTGAATACATTTAATTGACATGGCTGTGAACGGCTTTGAAATATTCATGGATATTGGATTTAAAGATGATATCTCTAATCAATTTGAATGGGTGACATGTCAGAGTTATGTATATTTTTTCTATGTTCTGTGTTTTTATCATTGCTCTGTAATCCTTGATGGGATTTTGACTGTTCTGAAATTTTCTGACAGGTTGTGAATGTGAATGTGTGACAAGTATCCTTGTTTATTCTTTGACAAGGTTCCAAGTCAAAATGCAGAATTTTCCAGGGCAAGGAGGAAATTTTGCTGTCAAGAACATTTGTCTGTGGAAGAGATTAAAAATACACTTCTATTTAATTGTTATGTGACATCATTATATTACACAGGACCTTGCTCCATTTTGTGTGATGTCATATCTCATATAACTCATACCTTTTAAAAGCTTTCATTCAACAACTCTGTAAGGTCATATGGAGAAAATATATATGTAATCATGTGGCTCAACAGGACTGCTTTAAGTAAAGGGTGAATGTTCATTAACATGTGCCACGTTTATGCCATAAGATGCTGTAAAGTTTGTATATATATGTCAAAGTCAAGTCATTTGTATATATTCTAGTAGTAATTGTTGAAAATGTATGTTTAAATACAGCATTGTATAACATGCATATTGCTTCTTCTGCTCTATTCTTTTATCAATAAATATTAAAATGTCCATAATCACCCTCCCTCTTCTTGTTGATCTCGATATGGATGGACACTCCTACAGATTCTCATATTACAGAGGTGTAAAAAGTACACATCTTAAGTAAAAGTAGATATACCCTGATTGCATAGCATTCTGGTGAATGACTTCAGTTAAAAATCTTACTGAAGTGAGAGTATAAATAAAAGTATTTAATATTGACTTTTAAGTGTCAAAAGTAAACGTACATACTCTATGACGTTCTTGTATTTATGCTAGGGAGTGTTGGCTGTTTAAGTTTTTATTAATGGTGATCAGGATTTGTTCACACTGATTATTTCCTCTTTAAGTTGGCAGGCTTGAACGTTGACAGTGCATACATTTCATGAATGTATATGTAACTGCAGCATTCAGATAAAGTGGATCAATCATTACAAATGTTTATTAAAGTTTATTATTATAAATCATGTTGCAGCTCATGTTAAAAGTATATCTTCTCTGAAATATAGAGTAAGAATATAAAGTTTCCAAAATGGACATACTCAAGTAACGTACAAGTACCTCAAAACCCCGGCTCTTATACAGACCAAGACAATATTCAAACTGATAGACTACCACTTTATTGATATCAATCATAGACACAATATTTTGAAATCTGTGCAAAATGGAAAATTAAATAAATTAAGTGACATTTCTCCTTTTTCCAATAACAAAAATAACTGCATTGTTCTTGAATATTCACAACTGAATGTATCAATGTGAACAGTTGCTCTGAGAAATAAAAACGAATGGCAGATCCACTGAATATCCGAGTGAGCTGAGGACATAAACCATCAGTGAGAACCCTTTGAAAGTACACATGGAAGAAGCCCAGTGGTTGCTGTCATATTGAAGAAAGCCCAGTGGTTGCTGTCATATTGAAACTGTTCTGCTGTTGCTGCTGGTTCTTCTGGTTCTTCTGATCAGGTAAAAACAATGCATGGAGCTCCATCCAGTGGTGGAATCTGGAGATACTACCTTGAACGCCGTTAGCCCCATCAAACCATGCAGGTGGAGAGAAAGCTGGCCTTGGTGTTCAGTTCGGCTATGATTTCTTTGAGCTTGGCGTCCAGGCCACCCAGCCTCTGTGACTTCTGAAGTACCTCGTTCTGCAGGCTCCGCAGAGAGTCCGCTTTATCTGGACAGAGAGGAAAGGGAGGGAGAGAGGAGAGATAGGAGGAAGAGGAATGGGGAGCCAGAGACAAAGAGGGGTTTAACGTTAATATTAATATTAATAAAAGAACAATGCTATGACTGATGCAAATGTATTGTCAGTATGTCAGTGGTGCAGAGATGGAAAGTAAGTAACTAATAACAATTAGTGACTATAACTGAGTAGATTTTAAAGACTACATAGACAAAAAAGCACCTGGACATACTTTTGTATGTTTGCTCATTCTGAGCTCATTCTTGCAGTCAGCATCAAGTGTTTCAGGGGGAACCCACGCTTTCTTTCTGGTGCAGTTCAAAGTTACCAATTTGTGTTTCTTCAAAGTTGAAAGGTATATACAGGGGTTGTGAACCTCTATCAGAATTTTGTTGCAAATTCATCTTTTCCTCTGTGAGTTACAGCCATTTATTTACTGTAATACTACTGTTGTTGTTGTAGTAGTAGTAGTAGTAGTAGTAGTAGTAATAATTGTAGTAGTAATAATAAAAATATTAATATGTAAATTATATATTTGTCCATCCTTGAACAGAAAAGCAAGGTTGTGGCCCAAAACTGGAAGGGACTAGCATAAATTGGGCCTTGCTGTAAAGATGAGTCCTGTGGTTTCACCTTGAGGTGAGAAGTCAAGGGACTGCTTTGCAAATGGTCATGCATGCCCATGCCCATTTCTCTCCATCAAAATGTTGCTTCACTTCAGAGGAATATGTATTATAAAACTGAGCCTGCGACAGCCTCTGAACGACAGTATGTCTGCTGTATCGCCGGCGATATGCACAGTACTTTTAAAAAGGCTGTACTTTTACTTCTATCAAGTTTTGTAACAGATTATACTGTGTATATATATGACTCCTCTGGTGAAAATGAATTGTCTTTCCATTCTCATGCCATATGTACCTAAGAGAGACTTCATCATGCCAGCGGTGTCTTTGGCGAGAGAACTCGCGTCATCTTGTAGCCTCTTGACTCGATCACCCATTGACCCCGCCCCATCACCACGCCCACTGTTGGAATCAACAGTCTTTAGACGCTTCAGCTTGCTCTCCAGATTGGCTAATTCCTACACACACACATGAAAAGGATGAGAATTAGTCGGTCACAAACACAGCAGCGTGGCTTGAAATTAACACATCACTCGCCAAATGCTGGTAAATTCTGGGTGTGGCTGGTAACTCTAAATTAAAACTGCCGTTTTCACTCTGCCTTTCCTATTAAAAAAAACAAAAACAACTTTGGCTGATGAGAAATCAAATTGCCTGGTGAAATTTTTAAACGAATAGTTACTATAGCTGGTAGATCAAATTACTAGTTTAATGCAAGGCACACTACTATAACCCAGTGATGTAGGGACAAAGTCATAATACTGTACATCAAAGACAATGAGCAAGCATGCACATGCACACACACAGACGCTGGTGCCAGGCAAGCAGCCCTCTCACCTTAGCTGCGGCATCTGCTTCTTCCTTGGCTCTCTGGGCCTCTCCGGTAGCCTCATCAGCCAGTTGGCCTCCGCTGAGTAGCAGGTTCTTGAGGTCAACCAGGTCAGGCTTCATCCCCTCGGCCAGAGTCGACACCTCCCCTAGGATCTTTTCCGCTGGGGTCAGTTGGGCCTTCACCTGATAGGGATGGAATAATACAAGATGAGTTTTTCATTTATGTATATATTATGTAACATATTGTTGTTGTCGGACCAAAACCCCTGTACAGTCCAATGTTGGTGGGTTTTTTGTTTTTTTTGTCTGAATTTAAAGTGGTCCTTTATGTGCTCATGACTCTAACTCCTGAAACAGACTGTAAACGGAAGTATGAAGTTTTGATAGCGAGATTTCTTTTGAGAATATTCTTCTTCTGTGTGTACATTCATCTGTGTAAATATGTGTTTTGTTTTGTTTTATTTTACTTTAATTTTGAGCATATGTATCAAAACACCAGGACAAATTCCTGGTACATGTACAGTAAATGTAAATATCTGCAATGAATGTACCATAATTCTGATTCTAAAGTAGGGAGGAAAGGGAGCATAGAAAAGAGACATATGGATGTAAGAAAATAGAAGAGGGATACAAAAAAAGAGAAGAAGTATGGAAGAAAAAGTACAACTGTGAACATGATTAGATTTAACTTTTTCAAACCCATGTTTGAAAAAGTGTCTACAACAAACATCCCTCTCTGACCTTTCATTCCTTCTCAAACATCCCTCTAAACTCCCCACCCTCCTCCTACCTTATTGAGGTTTCTGTTGAGATCATCTATGATGTCCACGCTTCCCTGCACTTTGTCCTCCAGGCCAGTGAGGGAGCCCTCCACCGTATTTAAACCCTCCAGTAGAATGTCCACTTCATTTTTTGTTCCCAGCGCTTTATCCCTGCACACAAGCAAATGTCCATGTTACAGTGACATCAACACAAGTTCAAGAGTATAAAGTACCATAATCCAAAAGCAATACCACTCACTGAGACTCAAGAGTTCCAGCAAGAAAAAGTAAGCACATAACATTAATACAAAATGAAGCAGTTTCATATCAGGTTGGACCAATGTCACGACTGGCATTTATCAAGGTTTTCGATGGGAAACCTGATGTTGAATATTGAGTCTTGTGTTTCAGATCAATAATGAAATAGATAGCTAAAAGACCTCGTCAATGCTCCTGGATCTGCACACCGACTCTGAGAAGCTTGATGAATGCAGTCCTGGGGAATGGGTTTGCCGAAAAAACATCAAGATCAACTTTGTTCCATTTATTTTCAATGGAACCGAAAATGATCTATGAAGCAACAGTAGCCAACAGGTTAGAGACCTGGGCTTGTGGCCGAAAGATTGCTGGTCCAAATCCGTGGCCTGGCTGGGAGGTGAATGGCTAAATCTTTCCCCTCTCTCAACAATGACTGCCAAAGTGCCCTTGAGCAAGGCACTGACCCCCAAATACTCATGTGGGGCTGCTCAGTGGCCAACAGTAGCAGAAGACTTTTAGCCAAGGTGTGAATTTGTGTTACTGTTGGAAAGGGTGTTTCTGGAAAAAGAGCGAGAATGCTCAGTCAACCCTCCCTCAGAAAATAAAAGTAATAAAAAACATTGTGCTAAGATGCTGTATGGCAGGGGTTTTCAACCTTCTTTGGCAGGTGATGACATGGCAGAATATCCCTCTGACCCCAGCATTTAACACACATGGAAATCAAGTGCTCACATTGCACCAATTACACTATGATACACCCATGATACACTATGATACACTCATAATACACTATGAGACACCCATAATACACTATAATACACCCATAATACATTATGATACACCCATAATACACTTGATACACACTCTTCTTGTATCAATAATGTTTTATTCCTCAGGGGGACAGAAATGCAGCTGTTCTTGTGAGCTGGTCAATGACAACTACATATGTATGGGGTTAGTAGGGCTGTATGGCTCACTGTGCAGTCCAAAAGCTGTTTTCAGTCCTTTCTCATTGCATGAAAATAATTTTAGTTTGATAAGGAATTTGATAAGGACCCCATTTTCAATCTGGGAACCTTAGATTGGGAAAGCCAATCCAGGTGAGTTGAGTGCTAGCTTTGTACCTGGCATCCTGGGCTTCTTTCAGCAGTCTCCTGGCCATGTCCAGCTGTGGCTCCGCCTCCTTTAGCACCATTGTGCTGTCCGGCAGACCAGCCGCCAGGTCCTTCAGCTCCTGTAGCTTCTTCTTCAGAGCAGACAGGCTGGGGGAGAGCTTGTCTTTCAGGACCCAGTCACTCACCTCCTTAACCTGGGTGAGGTTGGAGTCCGGGTCTGATGGATGGAAAGAGGAGAGGAAAAAGTTATAGGCAAAGGCAGAATGGATAGGTAAAAAGAAGGAAAAAAAGTGGAAACATAGTAGATTAGCACACTGTCATATCACCTCCAAGTCAATCTGGTTGTTTGACTGTTGACTCTCTTATTGAGAGTGACTTAACAAGTTCAAATAGTAATAGTAACTTCATGTTGTAAATCACCATGTTCACAAGTGGCCTTGTCATGAACAGTGCACGTAGCAAGACAGTGACTATAGGAGAAAATTATATTAAAGAACATAGGAGTGCTCTGCCATCCATGCATCCACCCATGCTTCCATCCATCCATCCATCCATCCATCCATCCACCCTTCCACCCATCCATCTATCCAGCCACCCTTCCATCCATCCATCCATCCATCCATCCATCCATCCATCCACCCTCTCATCAGCTGTACTCTCACCTGTGAGGAAGTCTTTCAGCTTTCTGATGACGTCACGTGTCTCATTCAGATCTGCTTCCAGGTCGTCTCTGGCCTGCTTCATCTGATTGGACAGGCTCTCAGAAGAATGTCTCACCTTATTGGCTGTGTCCTGTGTTTCCTGGAGCTGAGAGGAAGGTTAACACAGCAGTGAAACTCCATTCAATAATATAGAAAAAAACTTCAGCTCATAATGGGTTATACTTATATAATATGATTCTCAAAGTATTCAATCCTGTGTTTCCAGTTTTGATTGTGGTGCACGTTGTAGCACTCAAGTTGTTGTTGTTATTTAGATTTTTTTGATGTTATTAACACTAATATTAAACACTGGGCCCATATTTGCTTTGTATTTCTGGAAGGAAATTGGGATGAATTAATAATTTGTACATGTGTGTGTTTTCACATTTTATTGGTGGCAGCTGTATAGCTGTGCTGGCCTACTACGGCTGAATGATTTAAGAGGAAACAGTCGTTCCTCTGGGTACCTGTTCTGCAGTCTCTGTGATTTTGTCATTCAGCTTCTCCAGTCGATCCTTCACCTCCTCTGTATCATTCACGGCCCGCTTCCCCAGAGGCAGGGCACCCACACAGCTGTCCCCACGACCACACGGCGCCACTCCCTCAGGAGGACACAGCTCACCACCTTCACACTGGAGGGGGGTGCAGGGGGTGGTGCGCTCACTGCCACACACCTGAAAACAAAAGGTCAGAAATGGATGCACAGGGGTTAAGGCAGTGGTTCC
>OMKL01137509.1:0-13450 GCA_900302295.1 Parasudis fraserbrunneri
CACACACACCCACACACAACCCAACACACCCACACACCCACTCACACACACACTCACACACACACAAACACGACACACACACACACACACACACACACACACACACACACACACACACACACATCCGCTTTGAAGTTTCATCCGGTCTACACTGTCCTGGGTCTTTTAGGGTGATTAGTTAAAAAATTGCATCGCAGTATTTCTCCAATTTGTGCTATTTGTTTTTATTTGGGGTGGGGCATGGTGGTGGTGGTGGTGGTGATGGAGGGTACAGACCAGGAGTGTTCTTGTTTAACTGCTATTGTTTAACTGCTATGCTGATGAAATATCCATAAGTGAACAAATAACTATTTTTCATAAATCGTTTTTACTGTAGCCATTACTAATTTTCTTTAATAGTGAACAATATAGAGAGACAGGATGGCATGCAACGATGGTCAAGAATTGGTTTCAACCTCACACTGTGGAGAGTAGTGCATGGTACTGTATGGGCCTTATTCCACTGAACCACTAAGGAACCTTATCATCTGTTCTTTGGCAGTCTGTTATCTGGCAATGTGGCTGAAATGTTTACATTCTACATCTGACCTGTTAATCAATTCCTCTGGCATTCTTAATTTGGTGGCATTCCCCTGTAAGTGAACCAATCCCATTGAACGGTTACCCCTCCAACAGTATTGGTGTCTCTGGCTTCAGACTTAATCTAATCAATACTGTTGGTATTATTGGTGTTTACAGGCCCACATCCTCTGGCCATTCAGGTCTCTCTCTAAATCCAATCAGCCAGCCAATTGTTTCTGTCTGATTAAGAGTGCCTGCCCTTCTCTTTATCCCTCCCTCCCTCACTCTTTTCATTTTCACCATTATTTCTAATGCTAGAAAAGTAACTTTGCATCCAATCATTAAGAATAATCTCTCTGGAGTTCTATAATTTTTTCTCTCTCACTTTCTTTTTTTCTTATTTTTTTTCTTTCTCTATCTTCCTGTCCTCCCCTTCTCTTACTCTCTCTCTCTCCCTGACCTCTCTCCCTCCATCCCTCCACTTCCAGAGGACAAGGGGCCTTTTTGTGCAGGGCAATCATACGACTCACATGGTTTGGGAGGAAGAAAGCGAGGGATCACAGCAGAGGACGGGGTTGATCAGAGGAGGACAGGAAAGAAGGGAGGGGAGGAGAGGAGAGGAAAGATTCTGAACTGGGGAAGGATTTCAGAGCTGGGACTTTTTTGGGGACTGGTCAGGTGTGGACCGGACTGGATTTTGGAACCATGGAAAACGGCAACACGGAAAACACAACAGAGGACCCAGCAGAACACACACCAGAACACACACCGGAACACACACCGGAACACACACCACCAGAACACACAACAGAAGGTATAGTAATTGAGAAGGGGTGGAACCTCAGCCGCAAACTTTGAACATCCACTGTCAGAAAAAGATGACAAAACAATGTACTTATTGTCGCCGGGGCTGTACTTGCTTGTTTCTTTTCTTTTTATGGTTTTTTCTTTCTTTTTTTTTGGAAAAAGTGACAGCCCCAGTGATAAAATGCATAATGTTAATATACGGTAGACTTTAAACATGTAAATGTTTTGTATGTTGTTTTTTTGTACCACAACAGTAGTTCTTAAACTTTAAAAAAAAAGGTATAGTCCCAAGGACAAAAGTCATAATGTTATACTTTTTGCTTTTAACAACTGCTGTTGTTTGTGGTGCTTAAATTAAAAGGTTCTACTGCACACAAGAGAGGTTCTCTGCCTTGACCACAGCACCATTTTGGTTCTCTGCAGAGCTTTTTTACATTCTCATACTCTAAAAAAGTAAGATAGAACTATAATACTGAAACGACACATTGTTACACAGGAAACACTTCTGTACTGTAAAACCCTTTCAAACTTTTGTAAAGGTTCTACACGTTCCATGCGTAAACATGCATGGGTTCAAGTAACTATAAAAAGGCATAGGGTTCTATTTATTCAATTCAATCATTAAAGGTTCTCCCACAGGTAGAAATGGTTCTACAATACAATGCATAGAAGTGCATGCTCCAGGTACAGTGCTCTGTGGAACCTTTTTCCTAAATCATCCCAGTTCTTCTGGTATACTGTGCAACAAAAAACAAAATGAATGTTCTTTGTGGAACCCTTTTGTTTTTAGCTGTTGATCGAGTTTGATTTGATACTGTAGCCGGAGGCTGGGCACTTGAATGAGTGGCAAGCTCTGTCAGCACAACCTGCAAATTGTCATAAAATAAATTTGTCGTACTCGTAGACAGAGGAAGCTGTTGTGTAAAATGTGCTGTTTAGTTTCAATGTTCTTCTGTTCAGCTCTTTCACAGACTGAATGATGTTCTTACACTTGAGACATTGTACAGTACTGTTTAATGCTGCAACACACTCTGAAACATGCATAATAAATTATGTATTTATGATAAATAGACATTTAAGATGACCTTATGTGACGCGGAGAGCAGCTTGGACGTTTGGCATTTCCATAGAGACAAAAAAATTATTTCATAGCGTCTCTACATGGTACAGTTGTTGAATTGTGTTTTGACTGTTCTTAAAGGAACAGGGAAATACATTTATTTGCCATCTTCCCCAGAGTCAGACAAGAAGTTTCATCAGGTTCATCTCTGTGTGTCCAGTAGCCCTAGAGAGAGGTCCAGGTGCATGCTAGCCTAGCTTAGCACAAAGACTGGAAGCAGTAAGGAGCAGCTAGCCTAGCTCTGGCAAAACTGAATAAATACATTCCAACTTCTAATAACTCCAAAACTGACGCACAGAGATGAAATCGATCTTCTCATCTTACTCTGGGGAAGGTGGCAAATAAGTATATTTCCCAAAATGTTGGAGCGTTCCTTTAATCTAGACTGTTAAATGTGCCTGTTGGGATTTCTATGGCTTGTTACTGATTACTTCAAGATGTTTGATAGCATTTTATTTTTTTTATTTTTTTTTACATGCCAGTGCACAGTCCCTGTCTATCTAAATGTCATGTGGTATCTCATGTTCTACACAATTAAGAGTAAGCCTTTTTTACTGTGCTATTAAAAACACAGCTCTCTTAGAAGGGCTTCTTGAGAGATTCTTGTTTATTGATATAATTTTTGCATAGACTTTAGTTTAGCATCATTCTCCACTTAAAAAGGAGTGCCCTTTAATTGCTTGAGCTGCTGCCCTCCAAAACGTCTGTCCTGCTAGCTACCGGTATACTATATTCAGACAAGAAGTGCCTGACATTCAACATTTACATTTAAATACCATATAGACAACCTTTCCCCCAAGTTGCGACAGACAATTGGCTTCCTGTACAGAAACAGAGCCAACTTTCCTTTGATTAGTATGAAAAGGATTGTTGAGGCAGTGTTCCTATCAGTGTTGGACTATGGAGATGTGATTTATAGAAATGCTGCTCCTTCCACTCTTAAACCCTTAGACACGGTTTATCATTCTGCCCAAAGGGTTATTACTGGAGATAGCTACAATACTCACCACTGTATCTATGATAAGGTCGGTTTGTCTTCTCTGACTGAGAGATGAAATAATAATTTGTGTCTGTATATCTATAAATCCCTGATCGGAAAATTACCATCATATATCACATCTATGTTGCATTGGAACCCTGGTCCACCTTTGACTCGCTCCAGTGACTGGCTGGTTCTTCAGGTCCCTCGTGCCAGGACTGGTCTTGGAAAGACTGCTTATAGTATTAGTGCAGCTGAAACACGGAATCTCTTGCAGCGTGACCTTAAATGAAGCACTGTTGTACCTCTGGGATGCTTTAGGGGTCTGCTCAGTGATCGTCCATTGCCTTCCTGTGGTTGTTTTGACAGATTTTGTTCCTCCCTGTGTCAATGTGTAACTGAGTTCTGTATTTATTTATCTGTGTTTTATCCTATTTATTCATTGTGTAACTGTTTTACTGATTTTCTTTCTTTATGCTTATGTGTGTTGATTTGATTTTATCTTGCTTGTAAATCTCGACATCATTGCAAATGAGGTCAATCCTCAGTGATATCTAGAGTATAAATAAAGGCTGTAGTGTAACAACAACAGACAATAGGACATTATGCTTTCTCTGAGGTTGACTGACTTTATTCTCCTCTTCTAGACCAAGACAAAGAGGATGAACAGGCCAGCCTGGAGGTTGCTCAGGTAAACTCTTTCAGTAGAAATCATTCTGTCCCCCTGACTTCCTCTTCACCTGGCTTCAAGCCTCTGGCAGGGATCAATTTGTGGAAAATCAACTGTAAAAACATCAAGATGGATTGAGCCAGGGGCTGGAGATCAATCCACTTTCAGTTCAATCCATTCAAAATGTAACAAAAAAAGTGCAATTAATTTGCTTATGATAGATGATTCATTCTCCATTATTTCCTAATAGGCAGGATATAACAACCCTCTCATGACAATAGTCTTTCATTATTTTCTTTAGGAAAATCCAATTCCTGAATTAATTGAATTGACAGTGAACTGAACTCAGTCATGACCTCCTGTCGTTTGACTCAAGTGTTGCAATGGCAGGAAATTTCAAAATGATGAGTAGCCTAGAATGAATTAATTGTGGCTGATTAAGACAGCGTTGCTGTTGAAATGTTGTTTTTTTAAATGTCTCAATCAATTATTTCATTGGAGCTACGAGTGTGCAGCTACTCATACATGTTCAGCATCTCACTGATGAATGTGTTTCACCTCCTTTGACCCAGTATTCCTGTAGCACCTGCTGAGCTTAAAGGGATAGTTCCGATTTTTGGAACATGAGCCCTATTTCCTAGTTACCAATGATATTGTCAATTGGTATAGTCATTTCTCAGCACAATCCAAGTTGTTCCTCATACTAACTCTGGCTAGTTAGCCACAAACCAATGCAAAGTCAATGGGGTCAAGCTCCTGTCTGTACAAGTTGACTGAAGCTCACTGAAATTTACTCTACAGTGCATACAAAGTAGATTTCAGTGTTCAGTCAGCTTGTACAGACAGGAGCTTAACCCCATTGACTTTGCATTAGTTTGTGGCTAACTAGCTGGAGCTACAGTAATATGAGGAACAGCATGGACTGTACTGAGAAAGGACTCTACCAATCAACATCATCATTGCTAAGTAGGAAAAAAGGCTAGTGTTCCAAAAATCAGAACTATCCCTTTAAGGCTGTATACAATATACTGAATATGAAAATGGTTAAGTCTGCAAAATGTTCTCTAACCGTGACACTGTAAATGCTAGGATGTTATTCTCTTTTCTTGATCAAGTAGACTGAAAAATACTGAATAAATGCTCTACAAAAATAGTAAAGTAAAAAAAAAAATATGAACAGTAGTAGCAGGAGTGATGGTCAAATTGTCCAGTCATGGAAAAACAATATGAGCTTTCAAACATACTGAAAGGTCATCTACACTGTAAAATATTGTCTCAACTTTTTTTTTTGAGTGAATATTAAATATGAAGTTTACATCATTCCTATTTAGTTGATTAAACTTTATAAAAAATAAAATAAAATAAAATAAAGGGTTACTTGAAGATATGAGTTATTTGACCCTGAGACACCATAATTCAACCACTTCCTGACCTCTGTGGTCTGCAAGATGACACGGCATGTGCCTTCTCTGTTCCTTTGTAAAGCCAGCCTATGACAGGTCAAAGAGAGGTTAAGGTCAAAGATCACAGAGAAAGAAAAAAAAAAGTCACAGTTCTTAGATAATCTGAATATGTGAGAGATTGTCTAAAGCAATGATTCCTAAAGTGTGGGTCAGGACCCAGATTGGGCCGCGGGCCATTTGATGGTGGATCCCCTCATGATAAGAGAGTAGGAACATGTTAGCTGGGTTCCATTGAGAGACCAAATGTCTAAGGTGAGAAAATGTAAACATTTTCTAGTTTGATGGTCTCCCTTTTTGTTATTTCTGATGTCCCATGACTCTCATTACCCTCAGTCTGCTTCTCATTCTGTTGATCAGATCTCTCTCTTTCTCTTTCTGAACGATTCAATAACGTTTGACCCATGAACCAGACTTAGTAAGCTGATCAAAAAGGGACTGTTATATTTGACCAGATAGGTGACAGAAAAGTAACCAGAAGCCATGTCTGAAATGAATCTCAACAAAAGGAAGGTAAACTTGAGCCCTTGCGAATAGAGAGGTTTCCGTAGCTGAGTATGGAATGCGACAGACAGACAGACAGACAGACAGACAGACAGGTGTTCCAGGCCTCAGGCAGGGCTAACAACTAACGTCTCACTCACAATCCATTTGGCATTCATATGAGCATAATATACAATGGTTACTGTTGAGATTGGGGACTGATTGACACATATCATAAGTGATTTGATGCACATATACAGTACACACATTATACTGTACTTGATTTAGACAATGGAAACTCACAGCATCTTTGCTCTTTTTAATTGGATTTTTCAATTTAGTTTGTATGTCAGTGTATTGTTTGCCTACGCCAAAGCCAAAGAATCAAGTGCATGAAATGGCCCAGCCTGAGAGATGAAATTCTTACATTTTCTATAGTATTATAGCTAGTGGGCGATTTGTTTAAATTTGTCAAGGGGGATGGCGGTTCCATTAACTGTTGATTTTTTTCCCCTAAAATCTTCTGTGGTTGCAATTTTTAAAGGGATGCAATTCCCTCTCAATCCCCTTAAATCTTACCCTGGTGAGAGCAGGCCATGTTGGAGTTCGTCATGCGATTCTTGAGTTAAATTTGTGCTTCTTCTCAAGCTTTTGACCAAGAGGGTATGGTACTTTTCCATTTGAGGGAAATATTTAGGCATGTAAATATTTGGGCTTCAGGAGACTAATTAAAATGAAGCATGTTAACTGTTCAGATGAGATTATGAAGCCTGATGATGCACCATAATGTTGCCGTGTGGATCTAAACCATCTCCTCTCCACTCGTGCAGAACCTCGACTGTAAGAGACAGAAGCACATATTGAATGTCGATCATCTAATATACTATACCAGCTGCAAGCCCTCCATACAGTCATGTTATTCACAGGGGTGGAAAGTCAGTGAGCAAATACTTTTAGTGAAGTACCAAACTTAAGTACTATACTTTGAGGTATTTGTACCCAACATGGCCCGTGGAGCTCCGACGTAGCACAATAGCTGTTGTCACTACAGACAAACTGATGTACTGAAAATTACACATCCTTTCTAAGGGTGTAATTGGTTGTGTTTTAGTGGGATTCCTAGTCTATGGCTCACCGCTTATTCTAAGGAATAGTCTCATCATGACCATTAAGGTGACCACCACTAAAAGTAATGCTACTGCAGCTTTAATTGAAAATATGATGCAACAACATCTGGCTATTCAGTTAGTCTCATGTACTCTGTGCCAGTTGTTAGCAGAGAAATTAATACATCCCAGTCTTTCACGAGTCAACTAAGATCTTGGCTCATTAATAATCAAATGATGCCAACATTAAAATACATCTGCTTCTCTGTTGCCATCTTATCAGTCTGTCATTCTGTCATTATCATATGTCTATTATCTATGTTATTATCTATGTCTATATGGCCACTCAGTGTGCTTTGTCTATGTTATCCTAATGCTTTGTTTATGTTGTCCAGTGGCCTTTTCACAAAATGTGTATTTGTTGCTTTTGTTTGTGCTTGCTCTCTGTGACTATGCTTGTGTCTCGGTGTGTTTCAGCTTGATTGTAATGGCTGCTTCTGTTGCTAACTCTTTGTTATGTCTTTATGTGTATTGCCTTGTTGTCCTGTCATCAATGCTGCTATATAAATTATGTTATGCATACCTGTGTTTTAAATGTCTACTTTATTGTTATGCATGTCTGTGGTTAAAATGTCTACTCGATTTAACTTTTAGGTAGTAATCTCTGGCCAGGGACTGCAGATGAAAACTAGCCTTGTGGCTAAAGTTGCATGGCGTTTTAAAAACGGCACTAACTAGTATCAGTCAAGGGGAACAGAATATTCTGTTCAGTCTAGTTCGTATTGTATTTTTAGCTGCAACCAGCAGCTCTTTAGCTCGCTCTGTTGGTTGGTTGGTTGGTTGAGTTGGTCGGTCCACAAAAGTGTCCCAACCCTCTAGCAGCCGCAGTTTTCCTCCTAGGAGGCTGAAATTCTGAATATGACATTAGATTTGCCAGCAGCAAGAACAGAAACCAGTGCGGAGGATTCCCATTCAAAGAGACCTGGAGGCATTGGACATTGGTTTGAGGCCAGTTCAATTTAAGAAATGGTATTTTTTCAAAATGTGAAGATTGAAAATCATCCACCATAAAAAGGTACTTGAGAGGTCTTCACGGGTCCAAAAAGTCATGCCGGAACCCAAAAAGACATGGAAATGTACTACCCAGAACTGACCTGGAAAGAAAGCTGAGACCCAGACCCACGCAGAACCGGGAAATGCCGGACCTGAACCCGGTTGACGCCGGGAGACAAAGACCCGAACAGCACCGATTTCACAGTTGCTTGCTATTACAAGTTGTCAAACCAAACCTTTGTGTCTTACCTAGTGTAGTAGCCTTCTCCCCTGGTGCTGCCTGACCATGACATGACGCACATAATCCATCCAATCCTTGCCAAGAAAGTTGGTAATAAAAATAAATCCAAATTTTCTGTTATTCTTCTTGCTGATTGAAACAGCATGGCTACATTAATCCACTTGTTATTGCGGTTTAAGTTCACTTGCCGTCATGGATGACGTAATGATTCCAAAATCTATTTAGCCTTGCAGTTTTGTTGCATCTTGTTGCATGTAGCATAATAACATAATCAAAGATAACTTTGACTGTTGCCATTTAGTATAATAACATTGCCACTGCTGCTAGTATGCTACAATAGCATAGCATTGATTTAATCTGTGCTGCTATATTGTAGACCGACCTCTGCTCTATGACTCTTCACCTCCTGAGCAGGGTCGCACTCAGACATCATCCAATTATATTAACATTTACTACCATCTAGTGGCAACAGATGCACATTGCACTTTGCACTTTAATGCATTCCTCTCGTGATCAGTGCTGATCACGGGTCTTCTCGGCTCTACTTAGGTATTACACACAATGATAAACAGACCCGCAACCTGCGGTAATAGAACGGGACCCGACCCGGACCCAGTTGACCATAATAAAACATGGTACCAAACCCCTTACAGGTCCCAGGTTGGGTCTCGAAACCTAGGGTTGGGATGGACCTGTGAAGATCTCTACATGGTAGCGAACCCATACTGGTCCCGGGTCGGGTCTCGGAACCTAGGGTTCGGCTGGACCCATGCAGACCTCTAAGGTGCTTATGCAGTCGATCAAGAAATGAATGAATGTTATACTGATAACATATACATATACATACAACGTGGAAAGTACAGTAATATACAAGTCCCAGTCCAATCTCCTTTAGCAATATATTCATGTAAACGTAAACCAAAAGATCATACATGATCTCATATGGCGTAAGCATGTAATAAACAGAATAATAGCTACATAATGTAGTAGGGAAAATGTATTTAGATTTTTTGCAAAATTGTGTGTATTAGTACAGGCTGCTCTTCCTGGAGACATTTTGGACTGCATTTATATAGCATAGCAACATTTTACACGAGATATTTAATGACACTATGTCAAAGAGGCAAAGAATTCATTGTGATATTAAAAGGTATACTTCAACATCTTCATGATTGGCTGCGCAGTTGTATAGTCATATTTTAGATGGCTCAATATGTGTAGCCTAAATATTAAACATAACATTGGACACAGGTAAGCCACATTTAGCCCTGACATCCAACTTTAGAACACCCAGCTGGTGCAACAGAACCCAGGAGTGAAATTGGCATGCATACTGAACTCTGTAAATACTTCACCTACAACGCAAAACTGGTTCACCAGCACAGTCTTGTTGAAATTAAGGCTTTTGCTGAAAATATGTATAATCTTATAATTTTCTGCATATATTTATGCACAACAGTTACAACTTAACTTGCTCGTGTCCTGGTTGTAAGTTATAAGACATATCCAGCGCAGTAATTGCTTGCATGTATTGAACTGGGCTTACACAACATGCCATGCTTATGAGATGCCAATAGGGGCACATTGGCTAATAATAAGTGTGTGAATGAGTTAGTGACATTGTGAGTCATAGTGCTTTGTATCTAAAAAACTTAAGATGAAACATACATGCTCAGGATACTTATACTCAAACTATTACAGAACTTGCTTTAATGCCATTATTTTTAAGTAGTCGTAAATAGTGAGGTGCTGTAATGACGCATTGAATTATGCATATTCAGCAAGGGAAAATACAATGGTATTGTGGCTAGTACCATCAGCATCACTAATCACAGTGAAGAACAACTTCAATGAGTATTATGGCTTTTATACAGTAGTTACCAATGTGTGTGTACTATATGAACAGTTTTCTTCAGTATTTAATATACATTAAAACACACACACACACACATACCATACACAGCAAGCAAGAAAGATATAGCTAACCAACTCCATTGTTAACTCAATAGTTTGCATAGTAGCTAGCTTTGCTTCATCGGAATTATCTGCATGACTGAATCAGCTCCCTATTGTATATTCACATGTTAATTCTAACAGTTTTCCTTAAAAGGAAACGGGGGATGCGAGACCCTGTGTGAATTTGACATGCATACGGTTAGGCACAGCTGCCTGTTATTGTGCATAGATGTAGATAATGCAGGGGCCAGATGAAGCTATAGTGTGACATTTAGTTTCCCATCAAATGCCTAGTTCACCATACACTTTAAAATGTAAGCAATTGTAAATAATGTCTGTTTAGTAAGACTGCCCATATCTACAAGACTCTTAAGGTGTACAGTATCACCTATGATGTATTTCAACAGTCAGATGGAAGATTCTTAGTTATATCTTATTATGCATTGGTTGTGTTTCTTCTGTTCTTCTTTTTCTTCTATTCTGCAGCTTTATAAAACGTTTTTAGAGCATGCACGGAAATATGAAAATGAACCCAAATTTTTGGAGAGAATTTAATGAAAAGGCTGTAATGTTTGTCAAATCTAAAACACTGCGTGTTTATTCTGTCTTCAGTTGAAACTGGCAGTCCAACAGCTGTTAATTAATCTAAAACATTCATGCAATTAACTGAAATCCTCATCTGGATGTGCAGTTTCCAAGGGAAGGATTTCAGAGGCTTTCCTGAGAGTGTCTTCATTCTGGTATTCTTGGACACTCTCCCATGCCCCACAACACTGTCGACACTTGGCTCAGCTGAATCCAATGCCTTATCGCTCAAGAAGAGCAGTTGTAACAAATTTCCCACTGCAAACTAAAACATGAATTGTTAGCTCAGTGAGAACAAGAGCCTAGCCGAAATGACATTGGAAAAAAGGGTGTATCGTTTAAAGTCAGGCAGTTTATTCAAAGATGTCCTTTAGCCTTTTCACAGCACAGCAGAATTGTAATGTGCTATGAAATATGATCTTGATTCTTAAATATGTCCCTGAAGACAGGCCACATGTCACACAGACCCCCCTTCTGTCAGAGATTTGCATCAGTTAATCCATTAAATGTTTGTTTAGCCCACAGATTTGTCTTGAATTAGATTACACAGAGTAAAGAATGTTTGTTTCCCTGGATGTTGAATTGTTGTTTAGTACTTTAACTCACCCAGTGGACCTGGCCATAGGGTTCTTTTGCTTGTCTGAATTGTTTTGGTGTTAACTCTTGACTTTTGACTTTCATTGAGGCAAGCCTATGTCACAGGCTGGTGATTAATGGTTGGACGTCATCTCAGCAGAAATCTGAGCAAGTGAGTGAAATATTAATAATGCAATACTTACCAGCGGAGACTAGATCTATCCTCTCTTGTCAGGAAAGAGATAGATGCAGTTATCAGGAAATCCAGTGGCTTCGGTATTATGAGAATCACAAAGCACAGGAACATTTGCTCTGCACAGTGTTCCTTTAGGTCTCCTAATGCAACCTCCTAACAAAGCTATGGGTTGTTAGGTGCTCAGAAGGAGTACCTCTGTCACTGCTTTCTGTGGGTTCATTTGCTAGATGCCTCGTTTGTTGCTGTGTGCATACATACGTATGTGTGGATACCCACCGGTATGTACATGCCTACGTATGTCCATCACCTCCTCAGCCACACAGATAGCAAAGTGGCAACACTGGATTCGTCATCCACTCAACAACCGCATGCTCTTCCAAGCCCCTTTATGCGGTAGCTCTAGCACACTTGTTTTCTCTTGCGTCTATTTGTGTCCCAAATGTAATTAATGGAATGTTACTAGGGTCACAGACTGGCCACAGTAAAATGGCTATAGAGGGACACTTTAACATCAAATGACAACAAACGCTACGATTTAAGTATGCCTTGTACTGTGCAGAGTGCTCTGTGTAGTGCTTTCTTCAATTGCCAAAAACATGCTGCGGTAGCAGTAGACCTTTTCACAATAAACTTTCAAAAGCGTCATAGACGGGTACAGACCTGGGTAGTGAGGTTCCACCTGTGATTTCCCCCCATTGTAGCCACCCATTTAAGATCAAAACAAAAAGTATTACAGTCAAACTGTATTGTGTAGGTTCATAATCTATAGGTATGGCTAAGAGAATCTAGGAGGTGTAGATTATTTTCACTGAAGCCATCAATAAAACATACAAAACATGAAAACTATGGCGTGTAAAAACAGACGAGTCAGGTAATCTTGAGTATATAATTCCATATAATGTACAATTTATGTACTGTCCTCGTTTAACGAATGGTGTCCTTTGTTGTCCACACTGCAGATTGTGTATTCATTGTGTTTATGGTCTATGTAAGGACTACAGATGGAAATTAGCTTCCTTGCTAAATCTGGTGCAAAGCATCTCCTTGTTTTTAACTGAAACAATCAATGTATGTGCACACTGTCCTTTTCTTTTTTTCTTTTCTTTTTTTTTTAAACTCAATAAACTAAATAAAAGATGGAACAGAAGAGAGGAGACAGGTGATAAACAAAAAAAGAAATCAGTTGAAACTTTTACACTCAAACACAGTAAGATTTAGAATCAGATTTTTGAAATGCCTCAGAGCTATCCATTTTTAATAAAGTGCATTGCAATTCATTCCAAGAATGAGGGGCACAGAAGCTAAACACAGTCTTTCCCAAGTAAGAATTAACCTGAGGAACATGCAGTGTCCTACTCTCCAATCTAATAGCAAAATAATATATGGTGGTGATTTATTTAGAAGTGCTTTGTAAATAAACAGTGTTGATCTCATCTCATAGAGAGAGAGAGAGAGGGAGAGAGAGAGAGAGAGAGAGAGAGAGAGAGAGAGAGAGAGAGAGAGAGAGAGAGAGAGAGCGCCAGACAACCTTTTCGTACAGGATACAATGATGGATACAGTAGTTATCACCAGTAATACATCTAAGAGCAGAATGATATACGCATCTAAGGGTTTAAGGGTGCATGTCTGTACATCACCATAATCCAAAACAGAAACA
>OMKL01137510.1:0-14261 GCA_900302295.1 Parasudis fraserbrunneri
GTCCCTGCTCTATATTTATGCACAGTTGCTAGCAGCATTGAATGAACACCTTCCACCGATGCTAAACTGGCAGGAATTACTGTTCAGTAACTGAGGCACATCTTGCTGCCTAATGTATACCAGGCCGCCTAATGTATACCAGGCCTCCTAATGTATACCAGGCCTCCTAATGTGTACCAGGCCGCCTAATGTATACCAGGCTGCCTAATGTATACCAGGCTGCCTAAAGCAGTGGTCCTCAGGCTTTTTCCCCCATGTCAAGGACCCACAATTTGAACTGAAAAGATGTTGGTTGTTAAGATATGACTTAGTCCAGAAATCCATAGCTGTCTGCACTGTGGCTGAGGAGATAACAGTGGAGAGAGTGAAACATATAGTCTCTCTTACATACACTCTCACTTCTAATGAATGAAGTAGGGCAATTAAAACTGTTCCCTATTTTTCGGGGGGGGGGGGGCGTTGAGAACCACTGGCCTAAAGGGTCAGTTCCTGTCCGTCACCAGCAGAGTGACCACGGTGCCATAAATATCATAGTTGCATCTTAATACATTCACTGTTGTTGTTTATTGCCTGAACGTACAGCATGGCTTCACAACAGCGGGACGGTGCGTCGCGACCAGGATCTCGTCGTTTCTAATCCGCGCATCGGCCCAGTACGAAGCCACCTTTTACGTTGGGACTCGTGTCGTATGGCGCCTGTAACCAACGGCGTCCGTTTGGCGGGCAGAGGTCTGCAGGTCTAGACTCGGGAGGGTCGGAAGATGAGCCGTGCCGCGGTTAGGAGCTACCGAGGCAGGTACACACACTGGGATCTGGGCAGCGTTGTGGTCGTTACAAAAAGAAAGAAAAAAGTCACGGATAACACATTTGCTTGTTGTGACTTCTCTTAAAGTGAACGCTTTGCTCATTACTCGCTGGGGAAATTAATTCGTAACACTACTTGTTGTATTATTGTTGCATTTACACCCCAAAACCTCTGTGATGTGTTCTTGCTCAACGGGCCAGGAGGTGGAGGTCTTTAATGCAGCCAGGCTTCACCTGTTGGGTCTTTGGGGAAGAGAAGCAGTGACTCTGCAGTCGGCGGCGTCTTAAAATATCTCTGCTCTCCTCCTCGCTCATGGAACATGACAGCTCTGTGACCGCAAACAGGAACCAGAAAAGGAGATGAAAACCTTCCTCTTCTCATAATAACTTCGCTGAAAACAAGCGGCAGGCTGAGGGGGATTTTCTTTTTTTTCTTCTTTTTTTTTTATGTGCCCATTATGCAATAAAAGAGGGAATTATCACAATAACCATTTGAATTCATAACAACAGAGGGAACGCCTCCATATGTTCTGCATGACACGATCAATTTGTTGGATCAGTAACTGTAGTGTGATTACTGAAGAAATGCCTTACATTACTTTGTTACAGAAAAAAAAAAAAAAGTAATGCGATTACCCCAACACTGGACCTGTGGGTATTTCATGACGCAGGTCAGTATGACTCTTTATCAGCCAGATAACTCCAAAAATTATCACGAAACAAAATCATGTTAGAGGCCGATCACAGGAAGCGAGGCACATCACACCGCCTTCTCTGCCGGGGCCTAGAAAAGTGTTCTTTTCTTTCACATCAGTCGATCACTTTCAGACAACCGATATTTTAGCCTAGGAGTATATGAACAACTTTCCAGTGTATGACAACTTTACAGTTTGGCTCCCATGTGAGCTCACGCACTGCGCTGTGATGTGTATTAACGCTACCTTCTTTTATACATCCCATAGTATTTAGCTAAGAAGTGAGATAAAGTTCAGCAAATTCTTCAAAACATCAAGACTTTCCACAGAATTCTTTTTTCACGGTCTATTTGGCTATTTCACGGTATCCCTGCTTCTTGAAACACCCCTCTGGGAAGGCACTAAAGCATTTTGGTTTGGTCGGCACGGCAGCGCCGAGCGTCGGCCCCCCTGAACGGAGTCAGCCGGTGCCGTGGCTGCTGTAGTCGAAGACGCCCTTCTTGAAGAACGGCGAGAACTCACAGACGGCGTGTTTGGACAGCTGCGGCCCGCCCTCCGGGTCGGCTCTGAGAGGGGAGGTAGAGCATGACGACATCATCACCCTGAAGAAGTTCTTCAGGTAGCGCTGCGGAGGAAAGGACGGTGAGAGGAATTAAAATCAACGGTGATCTGGAGAACCAGTGACCCGGTAGGGACGATGATTTCAAGGAATGGTGAACCACACAATGGTTTGTATTAGTCACCAAAGGGGAGCATATCATTGATACTAAATACCAATACTAAACGCTTAGGTCAGAACTAGAACATACTGTAAGCTTTTTGAAAAAGACGTTGGGAAAAAACGTTTTGCTAATACAATAGCCGATAGGAAATAAACGTAGGCCCAAGCTGTTCCCCTAGCAACGCAATTCCACTGAAAAAGATCTATACAACCACAGATTCAGGTGACTCACTCACCCCTCTCCCTAACTCACACACACACTGCGATCCCCAACAATGAGACAACTAATAGTGATGTAATCCATCTCTCTAATCTAGTTCTCTGGATCTGGCCCATTATAGCCAGATAACTCATGTACTAAGCTAGTATTTGCTAACCTGTAAGTTAAATTCTACCCTGAAGCCGGACTGCGTCTGGTTAGTCTGTCTATTTTGTTAACAGCTGAGCTGTGCACGCTCTCTCCGTTCATTCAGGTGTCTGTCACCCAAGTCCACATAGAACTAACTAGTGGTCAACCAATATGGGTTTTTCAAAATATTGAGACAAAATGAGGCAAATTAGACAAAAAAAGCTACATAATGTTAGCTATATTGGCTAGCTAGCTTAGCTGGTTGATTACAGCTCGGTTTGCAGTTGTTAACATTATAATTGTACTAAGAATTGGATATAAAATATTGCAGCATTTTTTAGGAGCCGTATTTAGCCCCTTTCCGGATAAGCTAGCATGAAGTGATTGGTATCAACAGATAGCTAGAGCCCACGAAATGTAGTAATGTCTGCAGGCCAATACAGATATTTTAAAAACCTACAATATCGTCAAGATATATCGGTATCAGTCAATCATTGAACACCGGATTATGATTAGGCTCTTACATGTACTAGTGATATGGGGTTATGGGGGAGTTATGGATCTTGTTTAGTCCAGACAAGAGATTAATACAAATATTAAGCTAAACTGTATAACAGTCGCCGTGGGCCTGTCTGCTCTTGTTATATTGTGGAAGCGTAAAAATAGAAGCCTTTTTGTATCACTGTCATACTACTCTTTAAAAATGCATTTCTAGAGCACATATTTGCTCTCGGTTGCACATTTCTTTCTTTTTTTTGGTAAATTATGCATTTGCTGTTGTGCAATTGCTTATTTTTTTCTTGAAGTTTTTATTTTGATCTGCAGTTTATGAAGCACTTTGTTGCTTAATAGTATTGAAATGTGCTCTAGTCTAGAAAGCCTTTATTCCTTGGTAATCCTCGGAGCTTGGCATCACCTAGATGATGATAGCAGGAGATATGTAATGAATAAAGTCCACCGCACACAGTAGTGTTCTACAGTATGATAATGCTACATGGTACAAGTGTTTGTCCACTACTCTCAAGTCAAAACTGCTCCACCAAATAAAAATCTGCTCAAAGATTGTAGGCCAGCCCCTTGAGAAACTATGAATCAGCCTACAATAATAGGTATTAAGGTTGGCCAACAACATTGTCTCTGATCCTTACCATGTCCTGAAAAGGGAATACAAATTGTTACCATCGAACCAGAGATGCAGGTTTCCACCATTTAGTAGACTGAGGCATTCTTTTGTGCACCAGTCAATCCTAAATTTAAATATGGAGCTTAATCCCAGATCAAATGCACGTTGAAGGGCCTTGAATATCATCTTCTGTGATTGTAACGTTATGTTAAATGTATGCATCTTTGTCTCTTGTCTCAATTTGTGTTTGTTTTTTTGCAAATGGAGCTGCTGAGATGCAAGAAAAATTTCAGACTTTCTTTTTTTATTATCGTACAAGATGCTTCCGCTGTATTTTTTTGTTGTTTTGTTTTTTAATAATCCATCTTCTCAAGAGCAAAGATAAAAGATCAGCGAGCAAACAACACCACATCAGCAAACAACAACACATCAGCCAACAACAACACATCAGCCAACGACGCTGTCTGCATGCAGCTTCATCATGTCCGCTCACAGAGAACTTTTATCTCTTTATTGAATAAATAAATAGTCTATAATAATGTCCTACCTCCAAGTGGCTCCGTCTCTCGGCTACCATCCTCTCATCACGGTTGCCAAAGAGTTTCTTAGGCGGAAATTCAAGAGCTCCGAGCTGGAATGGAAGCAAAGATATAGAGTAACTTAACACAGGTTCATTTTGCTGCATTTCATTTTCACCGCGCCACACACTCTATGGCCCACCCGTATCTGTGATGCGCGAGTACCTCTTTGGGAGGAACTATGAACGTCTGTCTAGCAGCAAGAAAAAAAAAAGAGGTACTCTGACATCACCGATTGGGGTGGGGCAGATTGTGCAGTTAGGATGACAATATCAGCCACTAGGGGCAGCAAAATGACCATGTGTTTTAGCTACTCTTTAAGGTAAGATCAGTCAACACCAATACTGGTACAGCCTTAGGAACACGTGTTCACTGGTTTACACATTAATTTAGTTATTGTGGGGAAGTCTTGCTGTGCTCCATCTGCATCACTTTTGCCTGATCAGTGAAGTGCTCACATCAGCTGTTAAGAGTGGAAAATGTCCAAAATAATTCAAACCTGTATGTCTTAGAAATATATTGTTGATATTGGTAAAGGTCAAAGGGGTCGGGATCTTTCACCTCTGGGTATTTCAACTTGAGGCTCTTGTGCATTTCTCGAAAGCGGCTGTAGCGCCTGAACACGGTCCACGTTTCCTCCATCACTGTGATCTGTTGGGAGGGAGAACGTTTGAAACAAAGAGGTCAAGAGGACAACGGCTGTTCGGGAGTCATTGTCCTGAAGGCGCCGACTCACCTTGACCTCGAACTCAAAGTGTTCATCTTTCCCCTGGCCTCGCAGGACGTAGCGAGGGATGGTGATTTTAACGGGGTCCCGGGGGCGGTCGGAACCGGTCCCGAGAGGAACCGAAACCAGACGCTGCTGATGAGGTCGTTGGGAGAGAGGGAAGAAAGGAGAGGTGGAAGGGGAAGGGGAAGGAGAGAGAGAGAGAGAGAGGGAAGAGTCGTCTTGAAGAAAATTACAATAATTATCATGTGTGGATTAATTCCAACAATTGATTTTAGCAACAGAAAATATGATTAAGAATGATTCAGTATGATTGGCAAATTATATTGGACAAAATCATATTATACAATGTACAATTTTTATTAGTCTACTTACACAATTCTTTTATTTATATTTTTTCAACATATTATCATAGAATACAAATAACAATGCATGTAAAACATTCTTCCTTCAAATACAGTGCGTACTAATCATAATCCCTTTGTAAATACATGGTAAATCATGCTAAATCCCATTTTACAAAGTATACATTCATCTATAAATTTACACATCATGGATCACACGTCATCTTTTGTAGAGGAAGAGAGTGCAATTGCAAATATTAACAACCATACTGTGCGCTTGAAATCAACATCAACACCATCCTATCAATCTAATCTGTGTAACATCAATAATCACAAAAGGAATAACATGATTACAGTGATGGTAAATGGACAAACCCAGAGGCCTCCACAGTCCCCACTCAAGTAAAGAGAGAACGTGATGATATTCACTCAATCCATACTTGAATGTTGAGGACTAATTTGGTCGCAAAAAAAAATAAAAAATTAAATAATTCCTAGCCGATTAATTTACTTATTGACTGAGAGGAAACAGCCCCTAGTATCACCGTGTATAGTCCTCCATCTTTGTCGACCAGTACTTTGTTAGTCAGGTATAGTATTTTGTTTAAAGCTTTTCCCCCCATGCTGGATGAGTTATTTCCCGAAAAATGATAATCACATCTCCGGTAAGCAAAAAAAAAAAAGAAGAAAAAAAGAAAGAGGTCTCTCTCTACATGACTGCATGTGGGAAACACAATTACACAGATCTGACGATTGACGATTAAATGAACCAATCAATTCGTCGACAGCGTTCAACGACCATCTGTCAACTTTACTGCTTCTTCAGCCGAGGACAGCCCTGAGAGATACGTGTGACACGCGACGCCAGCTCATAGATGGCGATCCGTCCCATGTTTTCTCATCTCCGACAGGACAATCAATCATTTGGATATAGCATAGTAGCCCATTGTGCAAAATCATACAATTACAAGAAAGTAGCACAGTCACAATTTACGTGATAAAATATGTTTAAAAAAAATCTGTTCTTTAAAAACGTTCGATTCTTTACCTGAAATGTGGAAATAGAGGTTTGTTTAATGAGGTGGCGCCCTAACAAATCGATCTTTTAGATGACAAAAATATAAAGGTTTTCCACATATATTATATTTTAAAATAAACAAGAGACATTGTTTCTATATTACTACCAGATTAAGACGATGCACATATCAGATAATATCCTAAAACAATGTCTGAAAATGTGAGGGGATTTCTTTCTTTTTTTTTTTTTTTATTTAAACAAGGCCACATTTCACAATTTTAGCAGACAGATAGAGAGTAGATAAGCAAGAGGAGCAAAGAACTGGCACTGAAGGCTTTGTGAAATTCAGCCTTTAATCAGGTAAAAAGATGATCCATTACGATTACAGCCTCTGAGGTACAGCCAAAAGACAGCTTCCAGGAGTCACCCACAGGGTTGTAATCACAGACGGAGGGAACTTCAGCACAACCTCTCTTGGATCCATTATTGGCTCCAGACCGTACTTTGTGAGCTGCTGCAAATACAATGTCTAAAACCAAGCAGTTGTTACTCTGTCTCACGAATAAACATCTGATATCAGAACGACTGCGTAGTTCTACTCCCTGAAACTGGGGGTGAGTTGGAACCAAAGTGGAGCCACTTGGTACAGGGTGAAAGACGCCGTCCTCCTGTAAAAGAACTACATGAGTGTCTGTGAGGAGGAACTGGAAGATGGCGTCTTGATGCAAGTTGGTTGAGTTCTCCACCTTGACACTAGTGTAGAGGAGAGGGTGAATGTCAGCCAGGCAGGGTTTACCAGCTTCATCCATGTTCCCCTGGACGATGTACAGCAGATCTGCCAGGACCCTCTTGAATCGGGACGTGACATGAAGTCCACTCTCCAGGAAGAGGTTGGGAACATCAGCTTCCCAGTCTAGGGAGAGGCTCAGAAGGTCGTCTTGGAGCAGTGGATGTACCCGGGTGTCATCGAAATCCTTTTCAGGAGCAAGAACCTTCAGTATGGCTTTGCATAGCTCTTGGGTTAGCTCTTTGCTATGGGTGAAGACTGCCAACATGGTGTCCTCAGAGCAGAGTCGGACATGCTGCCCAGCTAGGCTCACTTGGATCTCCTTTATGTCCGAGGGACAAACATGGTGAAAAACAGCGAGGGCGTCATTGCCACTGTCAGGATCCACTGCCGTGGAGATTGCGTACAAGTCCTGCTCAAATAATAGCAAGCACCCAGGTTGTGGCATAGGCTGCTTAAAACTGGCAATTTTGAGCCAGTAGATACTCAACAGCTTGTTTGAGGAAGCAGAGGCAAAGACCTGAGGCATAAACACCTTCAAACGGTCTAGCATCTTCTGGGATGAGACAGACCATAGTTCAGCGAGGGGCGTTGGGAGCTTCACAAACCTCTGGTAAAACCTTTCAGGGCTCACGTTTTTGCAGATAGATACAGAGCCTTCAGGCTGTTTTGAGATGCCTGGCATAGCAGACATTCTACCATTCTGAGGAGGCCCCAATAAGAGGTCCCTGGACAGATCAACAAAACGAACTCTCTGTTCTCCAAAGCGAGGGTTCGGCAAAGGTTTAAGCTGCGTTTGCTGAGCCAAATGAAGCTCTCTTGCCATCATGGTCATGCAATTTGACAAGAGGATCTTCATTTCTCCAACCCGCACCTTTCCGATGATATCCCGTGTGCTCTGTAGACGTCTTCCAGCATCTTTGCACGCATCAGACAGCTTTCCAGCGAAGTATCCGAGAACATAGCTTTCTTTGGCTGATAGATTCTGGGTTAGCGCAACGGTCTCTGAACTGACCTGTTCGTGTTTAATTTGATCATCAACTGATTCTTTTGAGATCTGGTCGACACCAAAGTGGCCATTATGAGAGATCCATGACTTTGAGCTTTGACTCTCAAAGACTTCAGCTTCTGGCATCATCTGAGGGTCATGTGTTTGGTCTTTGAATCCTTCCATAGAGTAGGGATGGGAGTATCTCTTTAAAAGCAGATCTTTTCTCGTATCCGTAGACCGCCAATACTGAAGGTGTTTGACCGTACTATGATTAAGAACATGGTAACTGAAATCATCTTCTCTCTCACTAGGGACATCAGTATTGCTCTTGGCATTTGCAGATGTGATACCGAAGTCTTTACTTCCTAGGTTACAAGTGTTAGAAGTATTGGGCTCACACTTTGCTTTGCCTCCTTGGCGCATCTTTACTCCTACTTGCCACCATGTTGTTCTCTCACCATCTCTGTGAAGCATTCCCTCTTTTTCAAACAAGACTTTCATGGTCATTTCTACTTTGTCTTCTTGTCCATGCAACTCAACGCAAGTGTTCCCATCTAGTTCTTTTGAAGTTGTCTGATGGCCATTCAGGGGGGTGTCTGTCTCAAGCCCAGGGACATGCAGGAAACTAGGCCCCGACACGGACGCCTTCTGTGTGCACAAGGGGGATTCCATGACTATAACTTCAAGTAAGAGACGGATGATCTTTGAATTGTAGTCCATCAGGTGACAACAACCCAACCCAACCAGAATTACATTCCGCCTTCACCAAGTGTAGAAATTAATGATTAAAATGTGATAGTGCAAAGACAATTAAAAGCGAAATTAGATTCCCAAATAAGAAGTTGACAAATGTATAAAATAATTTTTTTCCCCCTTTCAGGTGTACGATCACACCAGTCCGATTTAAATTTTGAGAACTTTAACATTCTAATGATGGTGTCACAATGGCTCCTGGCCATTGAAATCTATAGAGCAGTAGAATTGTAGGACTCTTAAATCTTTTTTAAAATTCGTAATTATGTCATACTGGATAGTGAGTTCAGATATTTCATGACATCAAGTCCTCTTGTTTCATTATTCTAAACCATGTAAAGTGTGGAGGATGAGATTCCTGTCTCTGGACTTTCCAAATTAGGTGCAGAGAAGGACACGAAGAGAAACGATGCAAAGACTTTTAGATTCAGGGTTGCCAAGTTCCACGTCTCGCGTGAGATTAGATTTCCACTTATACTACAATTCCAAAGAAATATAACAGCAAATAAAAATGACAACTGTCAGTCATTTCAATTTACCTCCATAACGGGCATGTTGGTGGCTTACAGAGAGCATACACTCTTGTATCAGTGTGCAACATACTGTATCTGTTTAACACTTTCAATCAATGTGAGCAGCTTTTATTTAAATTCTGCATCGTAAAATACTACACATACGTGAATAGGTGTTCTTGTGAAAAAAAACCAACAACGTCTGCTAGTCGAATACCTACGTCGATAGTCAAATAACCGCGCCCACCCTATTGTGAACACTTTCGAGCACAAAATTGCTATTCTCACACATCTGACGACATGTTGGCAAATCTGAAGAGTAAACATTTTAAAAGAAAAGAAAAGAAGTTTCACACCACAAGCAAATTCACTGCATCATTGTGATTGAGTTAGATTATTAAAATTAGCGATCTTCCTCAGAAGGAAGATCACCTTCCTCAGAAGGAAGATCACCTTCCTCCTTCTGTGCACACCATTTCGTGAGTTTTAAAGATGTGCGAGTAATGCCTTGCTCTTTTTCATATCAAAGAACAAACAAAATGGTGTCTAGTCTTACCTCATACTTTAGTTTCCTGGGATTAACCTGGTTTTGCTGCTTGTCATCATCCTGAATGTAATAAAACTTAACATCAGCGATGACCTCATGTCAGCATCATACAAAATATACAACTTTATTAAGACAGAACATTTACATCAACACAAACTATGTGTAGAAAAAGCAAACCAGCCAAATAAATTAATGAATTGAGTGAGGTTTAACTTGGAACTTAATGGAAATAACCTCTTGGGCTTTATTGTGTTTTATCCTTTTGACAAATTTCCAAAGATATGATGCCTCCTGGTGAGACTGCGCATATATTATTTATCTATATATGTAATATATTTTAATATTGTCAACAGAATATAAGAATACGAATTTCAATTCAATCAATCAATCAAATCATCAATTAATCAATCAATCAATCAATCACTTAAAGGTCAAATCTGTAATGCCCCCAAACAGCAACCTCTAGGCAAAAGAGCCCCATTTGGTGTTGCGCTTTGTTAAAAAAAATTGTTTTTGTCTGATGTGTGGATTGGATTTGAGTGGGTAGAGGGGAGGGGTTGCCACTGCTGGCCACACCTCAGGCTCTGCCCAGAAGTCTGGAGAAATTCACAGTATAATAAGTTACCATATAGCTATAATATATATATTTAATATCATATACACACACACATATAAAGTGGGGGTTACATCTAGATAACCAGCTATGGTTTATACATAAAGTCAACATAACAAGCTAATCGTTAGCTTATAGCAGCTAGCACTAGTCATCATCACACACTAGTCCCCTGTCACTCCATAAGAGTTAGCCTAGGCTTATCCAAAGGCTTCAATATCAACTGAAAGATACTGAAGCATCAGGGAAAGTAAATCTGACTCATAATATGCTATAAATAAAACATAATATCAAATATATATAGCAAACTAGTAACTTATTGTACTGTGCATTTCTCCAGACCTCTCTTGGTAGAGCCTGAGGTATGGCCAGCAATAGCAACCCCTCCCCCTATACCCACTCAAACCCAACCAACACATCAGACCAAAACAAAAAATATAAACAAAGCGCAATACCAAGAGGGGCCCTTTTACCTTGAGGTCGCTGTTTTAGGGCATTACAGATTCTACATTTAACCTTCAGAGGCATTACTGGAAAAAGCATGCAGATTATAGTGCATTCTGAAGCTCCCATTAAGAAGTTCAACTGGTGAAGACCTCGGCTTACCTCATCTGTTAATCTAACCGAGCTAGAGTCGCTAACCTCCTCCTCCTCCTGTAAGATAAAAGAACTGCATATCAGTTCTATATCTGGACAGTAGCAGGAAGAAGGGACTTGATAAACTAACAATATGGCCGCCAGTGTTTAAGGTAGTGGGGTGGGGTGTGTTGGCTAAGAAGTGGTGATCGACCGACATGGATTTTTTCAGCAGATATTGATTATCTGTGAATTATGATAATTATATTAGCGATAGTGATATTAAAGAGCTATAAAGGCAGCCCTCTGAATATGGCCATGACCATTTTTTTCTGTCAAAATTTTGCTAAACCTTAGAGCAATATTTAGCCTGTTTTCTAGTATGTAGAGAGTGATATGTAGAAAATGTGTAGAGTGATATGTAGTAAATGTGTAGAGAGCGATATGTAGTAAATGTGTATGCAGAGTGATATGTAGTAAATGTGTAGAGTGATATGTAGTAAATGTGTAGAGAGTGATATGTAGTAAATGTGTATGCAGAGAGTGATATGTAGTAAATGTGTATGCAGAGAGTGATATGTAGTAAATGTGTATGCAGAGTGATATCTAGTAAATGTGTATGCAGAGAGTGATATGTAGTAAATGTGTACATTTGACATGCTGTCCCTGTGTACGTGAGCTCTTGTATTCCCCATGTTGAACCTGAAGTCGGCATGTAGGGCTGAGAGATATACTGTACTTTAAAATATGTCTTCATGGATCCATGCAAAGACTTTTTGCAATACAATTATTCTATTCAATCCAGTATAGTATATCCAAATTCTCACTGCAGCAGCATTATGACGAATTTGTGAAGGACATTTTTGAATAAAAGTCCCACCCTGACAACTTTGTACTGAAAAACAGAGAAACAGAAGAACATTTATATAAAAAAAAAAAAAGACATTGGCCGTATCGCCCAGCCCTGTTGCATCTTTGGCACCATTGGTGCCGAGACCTAGCCCTCTCCATTCCCCGTCTCCGTTTGTGATCCTGTCTTACCTTCAGGAACTCAAGAGGACAGGGAGAGCTCCATGCTAGTGATCCTGTCTTACCTTCAGGGACTCGGAGGACAGGGAGAGCTCCATGTTACCGCCACCGTTGCGGAGATTGAGCTTCCTCAGACGCCGCTGGACCTCCTCTTCAATGTAGGCGTTTATCCTGCCACAAAAAAAGATGTTTTAAGAAAAAGAAAAAAAAAAGATTACATGATCAATAATACAATTGATGGATGAATTCATAAATAGAGATTAGAGAGCATTAAGAGGCACAGCGGCAATAGCAGCGATAGTCATACAATGATCACACAAGACTTAAAACACCTTAAAAACAGGGCTGAACGGTGTATCGAAATACTACATGGCAAGTAATGCAAGTGAGTGAGTAGTACACCCACAACATGCTACTGGGAGAGTTTTAATCCACATGAAAAAGGAAAATGTAGATTCTAAACTTAACTAGACTCGACCTGAAACACGACATTACAAGATATATCGCAATGGAAACATCTGCTAAAGTAAATCACAATATCAAAATGTAATCAATATCATTGATTACGACTTAAAAATAGGTCAATTGATTCATAGTATTCTCATGACGAGTCGTGCCAACCAATAGGGACGCGGCGCCCGCGGGCCTGTTGGCCACAGGTGTCATCCGATGACAATCACCCGATATTCGATGACAGTCGCCCCGTCGCTCGCCCACCCCGTCAGGAGGTCTGCGACGGGATGTCGAACCGGCCGCGTACCTGTCATCCGAGATGGGGAGGACCGAGGTGAGGCTCTGGATGGGGCTGACCGGGGAGCTGGTGTGACTGGTCTTGTCCTCGTTGCCCACGGCGGGGTGAGTCCTGGTGTTGCCCTCCGCCTCGCTGATGCTCCGTTTCAGCTTCTGGATCTCTTGCTCCACCCTGTGGCCGGAGAGAGAGAGAGAGAGAGAGAGAGAGAGGGGGAGTGGCTCTCACCGTGCGCTCGGTCGGTCCTCGTCGACTCGTTAAGTCGTAAAACTTACCGTGTGACCAAATCGTACGTGGTGTTCGGGTGTGCTAGTGAGGTCAGAAAGTCAGGACCAATCAGATCCAAGGCAGCAGATTCAGCCGGATTGACTCAACTTGGTTTGAGTCTACATGGTTCTCATTCCAAACAATCAAATATCTTAGTGATTACTAGTTGCAATGGCTAAACTAGCCTAATTACCCATTCATTTTGACTGGCTTAACGCCGTTCCATAAGACTTTTACATCGTAATGGAATAGGGAAACGGGGCCACTGGTTTTGTACTTTGGAATTACATCAGTCTAAAACACCCATACTGAGAGAACTGCTGCATAACCATATTCATTGGTATGTACTCTCTGGTAACACACAACATGTATAATTGCACTGACCTCTCCTGATCAAGTTCAGACCCCGTCCGCGACCCCAGAACAGAGTTTTTGCGCCTCTGCTCCTCGCTCTCCGGCTCCACGGAGACACTGCGCCTCAGGGCCGAGTGCCTCCTCTCCAGCCTGGCCACCGCCTGCTCCATGGCCTCCCGCTGCTGCTTCTCCCTGGACTCCAGGATCTCCTTCTCCTTCCTCCTCACCTTCTCCTCCTGCCGCGCCACGTTGGCCGTGAACTCGTAGGTTTCCTGGAGCTGTAGGAGCTGCTCGGCGCCGTGGCTGTGCAAGTTCAGTCTCTCCTCCTTCTCCTCCAGCTCCTTCTCCACTTGGTAGAGGGCGTTGTCCAGTCCCGGAGGGCTGTCACAGTTGCCGTTACTGAGGACACCACTGCGTTCCAGCAGCTCCGCGGCTCTCTGTCTCTCCTCCACCACCGCAGGCAGGTGGCTGTCCGCCAGGCTGGCCAGCTGCCGCTCTTTAAACTGGAGTCGCTGTTCGGCCTGTTTGACTAGTTGCTCCTCCTGGCAGACTGCCGTGGCATCCTGTGTCCCCTTCTCCTGGCGTTGATGTTCTTTGTGGTTCTGGACGAGGAGAACCAGAGAGGCACGCTCTGCAGCCACCTCCCTCTCCAGGTGCTCCCTCTGCTGCCGGAGTCCCTCCTCCAACAGGCCCAGCTCCTCCACTTGAGCAGCCTTGAAGTCCAC
>OMKL01137512.1:0-15284 GCA_900302295.1 Parasudis fraserbrunneri
GGGGGGGGGGGATAAGGACCCACATTATTGTTCCCTTACAAAAAAGTATCACAGTATTTCCAAAAAAGTATCACGGTATTTCCATAGTTATTTGGTCACTACGATCATGGCAGTGACCAAGAAATTATGGAAATACCATGAGTATCATGGTTTAAATTGCATTATACCAATTATTTAAGTGCAAAAGTGGTACCATGACTTTTATCATGGCAGTACCGCGGTAAATTATTTATACAATGGCCGGTACCATAGTAAACCTGAAAATACCATTACACTACCATGATAGTGTTATTTGAGAGGCTCTTATCACTCATCATAATGCATACAACTACTGTGCTTTGCTTTGACTGCCAATTTCTCAAAAACTGAAGCCCCCAGCTAAAAACATTGTGTTACAGTGCCCTGTAAGAAATTTCACTTACTGATCTGTTTGGGAGTGTGCTGCTAGAAAACCTGAACTTAAAGGGGAACTATGTCCAATTTAAGAATTCATACATGTTATTCCTATGGTCTAGGACAGTCCAAAAACAAACAACTCTCTACAAAAATCCAAAAGCTTGAGTGCTAAAACTCATTTTTGTGATGTCATCAAGTATAAAGTCTGAAGCTGCTCCCTAGACTTGAGAATTGGGAAAGATGTTATATGTAACACTGAGAACACCCAGGGGAATGTTGTGAGTATAGGACTACCTTTTCTGTTTCAGAACTGAGAACACTGCTATAGAATAAAGCTGATTTGGGTATAAAAACTCAAACAAACAATTCTGTATGTCCACAAAATCAGTCTCCCATTCATTGTCATTGGAGCAGCTCCAGACTTTAAATGACATCACAAGTTTGAGTCTTACTGCTCTGGTTTCTGGATTTATGAGAGAGTCACTCATGTTCGCATATATTGATTGAACTTTCCTAGGCCATGAAAAGAACACATTTGAATTCTTAATTTGGGTGGTGTTCCCCTTTAAAGCTGCAATACATATTTTCTGACCGCTAGAGGGCAGCAAATAGCCACTGTAAACAAACTGCTTTCTCCCATAATGAAAGCATTGTCACGCATAAACAAATAAACAATGAGATTTGTAGGGGGGGAAATAATTTTGTGCATGGATTACTAGATTTCAACTACAATTTTACAACTTTCTCTGGCATTTCCTGGTTGTTAAACAAGGCAGGTAAATACTTTACCTACAAACATAGTACTGCTCTGACAGCACAATATTGAAGCAATTTAGAGATTAGCTGAAAAAAACCCCGCTTTTTAAACGCATAGGTTTATAAAGCACGGACTGGGTTTTGTCAACAAAGAAAATTAATGATGTAATAACAACAGACTGGCTGCTGGTGGCGCAGGGTTGATTGAGTAGGACACCATGACTCAATGAGACCTTCTGATGGCCGGCGGTCAGTGATTTGAAAATGCGAAAAAAAAACATTATTGCAGCTTTAACCCTTTATTTGATCACAAATCACAGAGGAGCAAGGCAGCACGCGAGAGCCAATAACACGGTGGCATTTTCAAACGCCGACATTCTTCGCAGGATAGGTGCTACGACTAAATGCACTGCAGAGACAAGGGTGGGCCTCACCTTACCTGTACAGACAACGCCGGCATTACTATTACGGCCCCAGTAATTGTTTGCAAATGAATGAGGGCACTGACTGAGGGAACGCTCATGGCCCAAACACTCGACGTGGTCCATCCAAATCTCGCCTTTGCCTACACCAAAGTAGAGCCCCTGGGTGGCTCTCATCGCCGATCCGCAGTCCAACGACCTGCACACCACCTCAGCACCGCTGATGTCCCACTTGTCACCGCCCACTATTCCCCAGTGGGCGAAGTGGAAGACCTCAATTCTGCCGGAGCATCGGCCGGTGCCGTTGACGAGCCTCATCTGTGAATGAACTGCGATCATAAAAAAGAGGACACACGTGGGTACGCAGGTAAAGGGTAAGGTTCTAGTCCTAAGGAGGATATAGATGAGAACAAGGCCCGTGAGCTGTAATTACTACCGTAGTAATTATTAGAGACAATGTATTTCCATCCAGTTGGATCAGGTCAATAAGGATCGTATTGACCTGAAGAAGATCCACCTGGATCAAAACGTTGTCTCAATAAAACTGCAAAACAGAGTTTTTACGCGGAATTCCCACCGAGAAACGACGAACAGCGGCAAAGTGGGGAGATTCAATTCACTGCCTGTGAGGAGCAGTGGAGAGGTGCTTCAACTACAGCAGTGAGACCAAGGATACTCTAATACTTTAAGGGAAGATGATGCATTAAAAGCAGTGCCAGTGGCATGAAAATGGAACAGATCCCGTCTCCTACGTGAGTGGGACTTCTAGTTGCCGCTGCAATCCTCTGCTCTGAAAAGTTGATTGCTGCTATTGCCAGGGGGCAACTGCATTGCCCCCATACGGGTATATCTCTATGGTTGCCCCCATGTTTGACGTCATTCAGTCCTCCTAACGTACCCCACACTGTAGCTGTCTAACACAGTGCAGGCTAAACCATTATAAACATTAATTCCTGCCTGTATGACCATTGAGACTCATAGGGGTTGTGCAGTATGTTGCCATTGCCAGGAGTGTATGAGTGACTGTATTTGTGCACGTGTAAACTGTTACATGAGAAAATGTATGTGTTAGGGCCATGACTGATGTGTGCATGAGTATGTATGAGTGATGTTGTTTGTGAACGAGCACATGTATGTATGTGTCAAACTGACCTGATGAAGACCCATCATGGATCGAAACGTTGTCCGATTAATAAAGAAGTCTAAATTATACCTTGGTGTGAGGGTTCTACCTTTGAATTATGTATGTGTTAGGGCCATATATTGAGGTGTCAATGTAATGAGTCGATTGTTGTATTTACTGATGCGAGGGCTTTATATCAGATTTTACAGGGGGGCCAAAACAAATGTTGCCGTAAGAAAAGGGCGTAAGAGTGTAAGCTGACGTGTGCCCTTTTGGCACAGACCAAAACCCCACTTACTGTTACGCCTTTCCGTTTTCTTTTAATTACAACCTATGGGTCATCATTTCAGTTGTGTCCTTTTGGCACTGAAAAGATCTCACTGAGAGCTTTCGTTTGATATATAATACTCATATTCTCCCCAACACGGCACTTACGTTACTTGGCTCCAAGCCCTCGATATACAGCCTAGCGTACATGTCATCAGTCATCTGGAAAATGTCCCAGTCACTGATGAAAACGGCATCGATGCCGAGCCCAACAGTAAGTAACCCAGTATGGGAACACTTTCTTTCGAGAGGCTCACACATCACATTCATTACATGTATTACATGATACTTAAGATGTTTCGTGACACATTCTTGAAAGAACAATCAATATTCATTACAGTTTCATTAGGCTACACATTAATGTAGGCTAATATTTTCACGATGTTATTACATACACTGGATTAGGAATGAAAAGTCCCTTGGGCCAATGTAATTTTCACTTTAACGTGTGTCTAGATTGACTCAACAGATTTTACCAATGGCTATCCCATCTGCTTTTCTGAAATAAAGCATGTAAACAAAGCATAGTGGTTTCCTGATGAAGCCCCATTGGATATCTTTAAGCATGACAGCCCCAGACCAATGCAATTTTCAATTTGCCTCTAAATGCACAACATACGGTGAGTCATACACAATGTCTGATTTCCTTTACTCTTCTTCTGCATTTGTTTCCATTTTGTTTTAATGAAAAAGTTAAAGATTAAAATCTACATCACCCAAGTCTTTTCCTAAAGACCATCAAACATCCAGAAATGTTACCAGCATTGCTCCATCCAGTACATTCCCTGAGCTCTCCATTCCTGGTCCTCTTGGCACCGACTTACCAGAGGGAACATCCATATAAGGCACAATTCACATGTTATTCCTATAGGAGTTTGGACTGTATGGACTATTGGGCTGCATCTATGAATATGAATTCTCTCCCAAACACTGGGTATGTTTGTGAATAATCGGTGTTGACGTTTGTTAGTTGGTAATCACACCAATCTACCTCACTGAATTAAAAACATCATCCGCATTACTTGCAGAAATAAACTTGACTTGAAGTGTGCCACTGCAGCGTTATTATTTTGGTGAATAAGTGCTATATCAAATTAACGCACAAGATGGAGACATACTGATTACTAAGTGGAACATTTTCATATCTGAGACTAGTACAGGTCCAAGCAATAAAATGAAACAAGCAAAAGCTGTCGGTCCATGTGGGAGAAAGATTCAGCATGTTCTAATATAGGCTACAAATACACCATGAAGCATTTGGGTATTGCAATTCATGTCAGGTGGCCATGTTGATTTCTTGATGAAAATGCTGAGACCTAAAACGTTTAACCCCGAGATGTGTGCAACTAGAGGATAAGCTTTTGTGAATGTGCCATACGCAAAATGGCCAATCTGAAATTCTTTATGGCTTTAGTCTATCTATCCATCTCTCTTTACTACGTGTTGCTAAAGGGATGGGAACGGTGTAATGCATGAGCACAGCAAGATTTTCTGAGCCACACTGTTATCATTTAAGTGAACAGCAGAGCACACATAATGATATAATCATTTTGTGCTTTCAAATGATCATGGCCGCCATTACGATCTAATATGCCCATATGCCCGTTCTTCTGAGGAGTGATCTGGCTCTCTGGTCACTTGAAAATTTGTCATTTTATGACAGATTCACACCTGACAATAATCCATTTAACGTTTTTTGACCGAAGTATAATTCGACTAAAATGTGCATAGTACAAACCTGACTCTAATCTACAGCATAACGTCATCAAGAGACACTTTCAGCTCTATTGACATAAGGGGGAAACCATAGAATGTTTGAGCGTTTACACCCAAGTGAGTTTGATTTCATTGTGCTAACAGTTCAGCGGTAGATCATGGTCCTGTGTGCCTGAAAAAACCCACGGTTCCTGTCACAGTCCACAACGCTGCCCTCTGTGTCAGTGAAGCAGCTCCAGAAACAGTAGGGTAGAACATCACGGATGACACCTCTTGTCTGTGAGATATGGTTCTTCATAATATTCACAAATTCTGACTGAACAAGATCCAATATAACAGAAATAATGCAGGATGTTACCATTCATGAATTCCCTTCATGTTACAAACAAGAACAATCACCATTTGTGAACACCAACATCTGCCCCAGAGCCAGAGGCAGGAGAACCTGTGTCTACAAGATGGCATCCTGGAGCTACTCCACACCAACAACTGCCCCAGAGCCAGAGGCAAGAGAACCTGTGTCTTCAAGACGGCATCCTGGAGCTACTCCATTGACACTGAATGGGATACTGGCTTTGTGGTGCTTTTACACCCAGTTGAGCTATGGCTATGTGCTATGACCGTGGCTAAATTGCCTCACATTTTTTCAACATTTGATATTTTACTTATCTCACTTCATTGTTCAAATTATGCCTTGCTTGCTAGCAAACCTAATAGCAGATAGTGATTTTGCTTAAGAGGGCTTTATCACAGTGAACCTTTCAGTGACATTTGAGTCCAGTTCCTTGGCTTTGAAAAAAATAAAATAAATACATGGAAACAATTTTAACCCTTGAAATTGAATGTCACAAGTGCTGAGGAGTGGTCGGACAGCCATCGGCATGTCAACGCTACTATGTATAGAATGTTTGACATTAATATATCAAGATTTAGCGTGAATCTGTTGCTTCCTGTCGCAAAAAGGATCTTTCCATTGTTAAGTTTTTCATCCTGGTTATGTTTACAGATGAGCCAAAGGAAGAAATGAGATGGCAGAGAAGACTAATAAGAACCAAATCATTCACCAATGTGTTATGCTATTGTGAAGCAATCCAGCAGAATTCCCACCAAATTCTACTTGTAGACATATATTTCTATCAATACATATAGAAGGATCCCTGTGGTGAGAGTCCAAATTGTTATAGGTAATTATTATCCCAAAATAACAAAAATGATTTGAAAACATAATTGATGATCAATACATAGTTGTTTTAACTTTTAACATTGCATTAGTTTAGTTTGAGGACTGTTATTTTGACATGTATGCAATTAGTGTATATCTGGCTACACAGATGTGCAAAGAAGCTGTTATTGATTGTTACTGTAGTTAATTAATGTATCATGAAAGATGTCATATGCCTGTTATGAATGTACTATGTAAACCCCAACATGTTCACAAATATAATCATTATTCTGGAATCTTGACACAACAGGGGACCGCGAGTGGACAGTGATGTAGATAAGGCACAGTGACGGTTCAACAAATAGAGGTAGGCCCCTGCCACATCACAAAGGATGGACTGCATTATGGAAATCTTGAAGTCATTTTTAAGTATACATAATAAATGAGAAATAGTGAGATTGAGAAGAGTGTGGCAGACGTGCTTCAGTCACACCCAGAAGTATTAGGTCTATATAATGCAAGAAGTCATTACTGGGAATAAGAGACGGTGTAATGCCATGGGGATATGCTGACATACGGCAGGTAAATTTATTCCGACAATATACTCATGAAAGACTTTTTAATTAATGTAGACTCTGAAGTTAAGACTAGAAAGCTTGAGAAATGATATCGCAAGTGAAAGTACATCGCAATCTCCTCTAAAATAATCGCAGTATGATATTCTGTCCATATCATTCGGCCCTAGTACCAGGTAATGCCTAAGTTAATACAAGTGGTGATAGTAACGATGCTGAATCACTCTTGAGGGCATTTCAACAGATAGGCCTAACAACGTCTGAGACAACACAGGCGGTAAACACTCGAAAAGCACTCTAAACTTCTTTGTCCTTGACCGTTGCCTACGCAATCATATACGCAATACCATACCAGTCTGCACCGTCCTCCGAGAGAGAGGCTTTGGCATTCACACACAAAGAACTTAGTTCAGTCTGAATGCATGGGCCCATCATACATATTGATTGACAGGAGAACAAAACCCATTTTGACTTCATTTTCCATGCTGTATAAAGACTGGCATTTCTTAATGGGGTGCGTCGATAAATGATTCATTTGCAGGTGAAAGGGTGAGTCAGTGGGATCTTCCTCTGACTGAAAGCCATCGTGCAAAATTAGCCCGCCGGAGGAAGCACAGGGCAAGGTCTCAAGCTGTTTGCCTGTTTGACAAGCATCCGAAAGCTCCTGCTTAGCTTAATAGGAAAAAGCAAAGGGACGTGAGCGTGTAATGCAATGTCTATATATTTAGGGAAATGACTTATCATAATGTGGATAATTAATTGTAAATGACTTTTACTCGGAAGGAACCCCCTGAAAGCATAGTAAACAATTATGAGGTCCTTAAGACATCTGTAGATTAGCGGCTGTTTGCTCTTAAGATAGGATTCGCTGATGAATAATTCAACGCAAATAATTATAAACACAATGAAGTAGGGATGACACAAGATTATGTTGTGAAATTAAAATTATTTTTGTGTTATACAAAACATCTTGTTAGCTTTGCTTTGGAGAACGAACACATTGAAATGCCTGGTAGTATTGTGATAAGAAATAAATAATAATAAAAAAAAAAAGAATAATTTTAAAAGTGGGCTTCACAGAGGTCAGCTATCACAGAGAGTTATTTTAATACAAAGCTATGATCTAAAAGAGCCAAAACCCTGCCTGGTGCCAAGAAAGCAGCAAGGGTAGCTAATTTTAGCAACTGTGATGAGTGCCCTAGACTCAACTGTCTGCGTCTACTTTATGCAGAAAAATGCTAGTGTGTTTTTCCCTCCTGGCGATCCACTCTTTCCAGTAAGTTTTATTTATTTATTTATTTATTTATTTATTTATTTATTTATTTATTTATTTATTTTTTGACATAACCTTGGCTGTCCACGCGCATAACAGATATTAAAAGCACCCTGCAAACACTGACACATTACGGGCCATCTTTTATCAGAACACACAAGTCCCTAGGGCTGAGTCCCCTCTTCAGCCCTATCCCCTATGCACTAACATGCTATCTAGTAGCCTAACTGTGATGCTGCACTCCATTTCAGCCACTTAATAGTCTGCCTGAAGTGAAATGGAATGGAATAACACTATTTTAAGAAGAAGGGGAAAAAATCATGAAATGTTAGGCTTCTGTTGCCATGCAACGGTGTGTCATGGGATAACATCTGTATGATATTTTATTGGTTTTACCAAAAATAATGAATATTTCTATATTTGTGGGGTATATCCCTGCTTACTTACTTCCCCAAGGCAAAGCACTCGAGTCTCACAGTGACTCCTTTGGCAGCCAGGACAGATGTAGGGAAGTGCACCTCAATCTTGGGCTCATATTCTCCCATTACACCTGAAAAATAGAAGAGAGATGAAAGTTAAAGCCCCAATCTAGATTTTTTTTAAATAATAAATATGTATATAAGGCATGTACATGCATTTGAAGCTTGACGTGTAGATGGAAAATACACGTTTCTTCATGCATCACAACTCAGTCTGTTTTCCTCCAGTGTTTGCAGACTTTGCACACAACAAAGCTTTCACAAATATAAAACACTGTCCATTTTCAGGTTTAGCTGTCGTATTCTGTTGGCCCTTGTATCGAGAGCTCAGTCATTCAAATTGAGAAAAAAATAAAATAAAAAATAAATAAAATCCTCCAATGGCATTTTTTTGGTTTTCAGTGGTGGGGCTACCCATTTGTTTACGTTTGGATTGAGGATAGAGCCTTTAATGTGGTAAACAAGTCTGAAAAAGCTACTGGCCCCCTGGCCGCTTGACACCCTCCAAACACTGTCTTTAGTTGCCCTGTGCCACACAGAGACTGGGCCTGATATAATGGTGATATAAAAACATTCTTACCCCACAGGCCCTGAAACGTCTTGCTTATGTGAGCAACTATGGGAAAAACAATGAAGTTGTGAATGCCAGTGTGCAGCAGCTTATCTAGTGTGCAGTGCCTTAAGGTGTCCGATCTCACAGCGAACACACCATACACTAAATCACTCACTCTACAGGTCAGGGACTGTACATTACTCAGACCGTCTGCTGCTTGTGTCTCAGAAACACACCTCAGTGTCGTCCAATCAGTCTTTCCACACTGCTCATTAATTAGAGTATGTGGCACCAAAAGAAAAAAAATGTGCCCTACATTAACTCTTTCATGATGATATTTTTGAGTAAAAGCTTTGTGGTTAATTTATAACGTTCCATGTAAAATTGTAGAATCATACATATTACAGATGCAAGTATTTACTTTTAATGTGGATGCTTTGATCTGCCGCTTCAAAATAAATAGCCTGCTTACATTTGTGCTGGCGAAGACAATATTCAACTGTATACAGTATGTATCTACTGTAATACATGCACAGTGTAAAAAAATAAAGCTCTATTTAACTAGCGTATCATGTAGTAAATGTCAAGTGATGAAAAACAGTAAAACTGTATAGGAGGTGAATTTGATAGAGATACTACTGTGTTGCCGTAGCGTAGTGCACAGCTGCAAGAATTGCCTGGTCCTAATGTTTTCCACACCATTCAGTTGATATGTTCACAAGGATGATCATTTAATAATTTAACAATTATTCACCGAGGGCCACAGGGAAAATGGAGATATCTTCATAAAGAACAGGCAATAAACTCCACAAATCCCATGTGAAAGGACATAACTGATAACGCATTATCAGCACAGCTAAGTGCCTCTAAGACGACCACCTCTCCTCTTTAAGTCATAGCCAGAGGACATGTTTCCTTTGTTTATTCATCTGTATGTTAACGGGTCTATCTATATCCATTTGCCGGGAAGATATGTCAGATGGCATTGAGCAAATTTGCAATAACAAAGGAAAGCACTCTCATTCAAGAACTAATTACCATTATCCGTCTTATTAAATGGGAGATTGCGATATGAATATTACATGAGCGTGTGGCTCTTTGCGCAGGCATTTTAGATACGGACACGACCGTTGCTTATGGGCCCCTGAGCTTGCGCGTGCTATTGTCCGGCCGCCTCCCTGAATTCACAATAAGACGTAGCAGACCATTTGCAACGCTGCACTGTAACTAGCAATGATGGTCACTTGGATAAATGACCGCCATGACATTTGAGAAACCATAATTACGTGTCCCACATGTAGCCCGACACGTTTTATGTGATGAAATTAATGCTGAGAGAAGGGAATAGGGCTATTGAATCATGGGTCACAGTGTATGGAAAGGGGATTTTTATGGTGTTTGTTCCAAAGAACTTTTCAATTTCAATCTCATTCCACACATTTATGGCTCCAAAGCAGCCTTTCACATATAACGAATTTGCAGTATTTCATTGGCTCATGCCATAGTATATATTCAATATCATATTGGTATCCTGCAGTGGCTAGACTGGATAGATGTGTGGTGTATCCACCCACCTTCATTCATGTAGCATGGCTGCCTGCTTTATGTTTCAATTTCATTTATTTATTACAACAAAATGATGTTTATTTATTGTTTTATTTTCCTCTTCTGGCAAGCAATGCAAACCAATTTCATGATACAGTATGATGCGTGTGCCAAAATCCATTAGTAATTTAAAGTTTTTAGCCCAGAACAAGGAAAAAATAGATTTTCATTTTTATTTTTTATTATAAATTTTCAGATCCTGGATAGATAAGTAGGCTATGTATGTCTCAATAAAGGTCACATCGCTCACCTGGTCATCGCTCACCTGGTCCAATCAAGGAGCTAGAAGCATAAATGGGCGTCATTCACGGAATGTGCGTACAATGAGATTTGATCTTAAAGTTCATTCATCTTCTTTTTCTTCTTATCTGAATTTGTTGTTTGGTACAGTCAACATTCACGTGTGTTAGGAAACATGTGAGAGGGCATTACACTGAAGTGGCTTCTCTTCAGAATGCTTATTCTCTATGTAAAATGTATTGTATGTATGCACCAAACCTTATATTCCGATTCCATTGATTTCAATTCAACTCAATGTTATTGTCATTATGGATTGTACAAAGCCCAAGTATAGGTACAACAAAAATTGGAGTACACTGCAGACAAGTATTAAATAATACATCAATTTCATGAAGCCTTGATGACTGAGTCATAGAGGAACTGAGCCGTTACTCTCCCTACCAACTGGGAAAATAAGCAGACCTGGGACTATATGAAAATAATGGAGTGAGATGTATTGCTTATGCCAGTAAAAGTAGAGGAGGCTTATTTGATTGAGCTACAGATTTGCCATGTTTAGGGTCTTAGAAACGTTTTAAACTCGTCATTAAATGTCATTCAGCGGATCTTTTTTAAAAAGGGATTTTTGTGCATACTGATGATGTATTTCACCTTTTTTTTGGACAATTTACAGACAATGAGGGTAAGCTAGGCTAATGATTTGGCTAGTTTTGACATCAAATTGAGAACATATTTTATTTACAATATTAAAATTGACATTCTGATACTTAAGCAGTTGATTGTTATTGCACGTGTTGTAATGAAATGAATAACATGGCATTGAATTTTCAGTGTGCACATCGTCTCCTATTCATTTTCCCGCCTGAGTTCCCTCTTCCTATATCTTTGACTGACCTGTGTCGTGGGAAAAATAAATACATTAAATGTCCCCTATTGTAAAAATGACCTTTTCCTGTGTTTTGCATTGTTTTTACACAATGAGGGGTTGTCCCAACACTGAGAAAATATGAAATATGTACTTGGTGCAGTTTCTGCAGTTCAGCTGTGACAAGAACCCTCCTCTGAAACAAGCCGTTCAGAATTGCACCCAACATCGATGTAGATATAACGACTGATGATCACTGTTAAGCTAAGTGTAGACGCATTTCTGATATTAGTTAATGCTACATTCACTCAGCATGGGCGTAGACTTGGAGGAATACTATCAGTTGCTTGCACTGGATATCAATTCATAGTAGATTTCATTGCTTTGTTTTCTTCTGTATCTATTTCTATATCTATTTGTCGACTTGTGAGTTGTGCTATTTACTCGCCCTTATTGCAGCAAAGACACGGGCCGGGGGAAACGTCAGCTTTAGCTTAGCTTAGTCTAGTTGTGGTGGATGCTAGCACCTGCAGGCCCCGCCTTGTAGACATATGGTGACATTCTGCTGTTTACTCGCCTCTAGCTTTAGCTTAGCTTTACGTTTATGGTGGTGGATGCTAGCTGCTAACGTTACGTTAACAACAATACACTGGCGTGTATCCGGGTCCGGCGCCAACAGCTTATGAATATTAATGACTTTGGGTGGAACCCATCCCAGAACAGTTTGTATGTTGGAAGGATAGAGAGAGGTACACTGTAGTGCTTGATTAAAAATACCAAACAATTAATTTTATTGAAAAAAACCTTACAGATGTGTTCCATAGTTTCACAGGAATGATGTAAAATTGCCCAAAAGTGAACAATTTAGGACCTTTAATTATCAGTGCATATGACCTAAGCTTTATGGATTCAGAATTGCAACTTCATCAGATACAGCTTAATAGGCCTCTGCAATTCAATTCGGAACACAAGTTTAGCTTAAGCTATGATTGATCAAAGTAAATGGACAGCATTTATATAGCACTTTTATCCAAAGCACTTTACAATGTATGCCTCACATTCACCCATTAATTCACACATTCACGCGCCAATGGCAGAGGCAACCATGCAAGGTGCCAACCTGCTCATTGGGAGCAGTTAGGGGTTAAGTGTCTTGCTCAAGGACACTTTGACGCGCTGCAAGGAGGAGCTGGAATCGAACCGGGAACCTCCAGATTACCAGACGACTGCTCTACCTCCTGAACCACTGCCGCCTCCTAATTGCTTAATGATTAAATATAAAGACCCGCCAAGAGTGCACTTGGAGCACTTGTGCCATGGGGAGAGAGCACGTCTTTATTGACCGCGTGGATATGTTGACTGACTGGATACCTTTTGTCTAAATCGGATACAGCGTCCTGCCCCTGTGGCTATAATAAACTGCGCCTAGTATGAGTGATATGCTTTTGGGATTCTAATTTAATGGCACACGATTTTCTTTTTGACTTAATCCAAGGTGCGTGTCTTTCCTGTCACAATGTCTTCCCATGATGTTTTTTCTCTGTTCCTGTCACTGCTGATATGCTTCTGTTTCTTCCTGACAATAACACTTCTACTTCAGAGCTTGAAACATTTTTCTTGGGTCCTTTCCTGGGTTTCTTTTATGTTTGCAATAGTAGAGAAATGCAATAGTAGAGACACCTGGGTTATATCCAGAATAAAGACATGCATGCTAGGTATAGACTCCTGCCATTGCCCTTGACCAAGGTACTGGCATTGCAACTGGAGATGCCCACTGCTCCTAAATAGTTAGGATGGGTCAAATGCAGAGGAAGAATTTCCCCACGGGGATTAAAAAAGGATAACTTATCTTAACTTAACCAAACTTAAGTTAACGGAGTGCTTGTGACAGTTTGCATACCCAAAATATAAGAAAGGTAGCCACACTCCAAAGTCTGACGCAAGGAATATATATCAGGCTATAAAAAAATGACATTTCAATCGACAAAGCTGGTCTTCATCAGGGCATGTTTTTATAGCCTAATAACTATCCTGCACCAGAGTTTGGAGTGGCCAGGTACCCTTCTTTTCTTTGATATTTGCACACGACCCATTATAGTCTGCATGCATGCTATAGGGTTGATAGGGCATCTACCGATCCAAAGTGACATCAACGGGCAGGTGTATCCTATTTAGGAACGATGCCGGACATTCATAAAGCTGCCGATACGTCATTTCTATTTTTTTCCGAGGAGTCCACAATGTGACACGCACCTAGCGCTCTTCTTCTGTGGGGACAGACAGCCTGCTGTAATGCAGACGCCTTATAGCCACTGCCCTCCTGTCTTTGGCAGTGAGCCGGTGTAGTACTGATATTAGTTTTGCCAAAGGCTGGAGGGTAATGGCTAGAAGGTATTGTCACATTACAACAGGCTGTCTCTGACCGCAGAGGAAGAACTTCTTTTGGGCTTTTATGATCATCTGGCATACCTGGGTCACACACAACATTAATCCCACGTTTGGTTTTTCTCATTCAAGTAGATATTTTTCAGAAATACTAACACCAAGATTACGCAAGTAACCCTAAAAGGCCACTGCTTGAGACTCACGCATTTACCTGATTAAGGCCGACATACTGTACTGTAACAGCTACATTGAAATACTTCATACTGATATTTAAAACTCATGTTTTAGGTGTACAATCTCACATCACACAATTTTGAGAACTGAGCATTCTCATGATGATGTCACAAAGGCTACTAGCCACTGAAAGCTAAAGACTGTTAGAATTCTAGGACAGAATTCTGAGACAAAAAACAAACAAAAAAACATACACATGAAAGGGTTAAAGGGTAAGTTCAGAATTTTGGACCCCTAGCCCTATATCCAATGTTATGTTGTTGATTAAGTTTTTTCTCAGCACAATCCATGCTGTTCTTCATACTGGATATCTGGAGCACCACCTAACTAGCAAAGTCACTAAAGCCACGTCTGTACAAGCACTGAATTAAACTCTGAAACCTACTTTGGATGCACAGTTGAGTAGGTGTCAGTGTTCATGTCAGGGCTGGTACAGACTGGAGCATGGCCCCATAACGTTACATTGGTTTTGTGGCTAACTAGCCAGAGCTAGCATCTGGGCACGCACTTTGTTAATTAACTATATTGGCCAGGAGAAATTTTACATCCTTGCCTGGTTTATTGTTACATCACTCCACACCACTATGTCACAGATAAAACAGGTCTCACATGAACACTTAATGAAAGCTTAAAACAGCGATTCATTAACATGTAATGAAGTTGTTTCCTTGGTCTTCCACAGGCATTATAATTGAGTTATAAATCAGGTTTCAAATAAATTGTTACCAAGAAGATGGGGGGGGGAAGAAAAGAAAACAAACCATTACTGTTGATATCTCTTTAAGAACTCAGACATAATTAGTCTAACTGAAATACAAACAGATTTCCCCTGTTCGAGCTCTTGGGGATTGGCAAGAGTAATTGATGCAAAATTGATTTATTTGTCGTCATCTCATCCATCCTCACTAATGTTTAAGTCTCTTCAGTACAGAATACATCTTCTCAATAGAAAGAATAAATACAAAATAGAAAATAAAATAGCATTTACTTTATAGTTGCATTGTCCTGAAGAATCCAAGTAAAGAGCCATAGTATGTCAATATTAAGACTATAGGTTGTACATTTGTGTTGTGTACTGTTGATGATGTACAACTTTTAAACTCTACAGCTAAAGTATGTTCGATATTCCTTAGCTTCATTTCTCCCCTTTGTGATAGCAGCACCTCAAAAAAG